>CAUYRH010009620.1:0-17780 GCA_963574655.1 Perodicticus potto | reverse complement strand
ATCAAATGATGATAAGTGTCTGGATTCATCTCTTGGTTCTCAATTCTGTTCCACACATCTACCTCTCTATTTTTGTGCCGGTATCATGTTGTTTTAATCACTATAGATTTATAGTATAGTCTGAAGTTTGGTAGCATGATTCCACCTGATTTGTTTTTATTTCTGACTAATGTCTTGGCTATTCGAGTTTTTCTGTTTCCATATAAAATGAACTACTAGTTTTTCCAAATCTTTAAAGTATAACGGAGGTTGTTTAACAGGGATTGCATTAAATTTGTAGAGTGCTTTGGGTATTATGGACATTTTAACAATGTTGATTATTCCCAGACATGAGCATGGTATGTTTTTACATTTGTTGACATCTTTGGCTATTCCTTTTCTCAGAGTTTCATTGTTCTCTTTATAGAGATCTTTCATGTCCTTCATTAGGTACACTCCCAGATATTTCATTTTCTTTGGCACTATTGTAAACTGAATAGTCTATATCTGTTTTTCAGCTTGACTCTTGTTGGTATATATGAATGCTACTGACTTGTGAGTATTGATCTTGTAGCCTGAGATGCAGCTATATTCCTTGATCACTTCTAAGACTTTTGTAGTCGAGTCCCTGAGGTTTTCCAGGTATACGATCATATCATTTGTGAAGAGTGAAAGTTTGATCTCCTCTGACCCTATATGGATACTCTTGATTGCCTTCTCTTGCCTGATTGCAATGGCTTAGATGTCCATTACAATGTTAAAAAGCAGTGGAGATAGTGGGAAACCCTGTCTGGTTCCTGATCTGAGTGGAAAAGTTTTCAATTTTACTCCATTCAATATAATATTGGCTGTAGGTTTTCTGTAGATGCCCTCTATCAGTTTAAGAAATGTGCCTTCTATACCTATTTTCTTAAGTGTTCTGATCATAAATGGATGCTGGATATTATCAAAACCTTTTCCTGCATCAATTGAGAGAATCATATGGTCTTTGTTTTTTAATTTGTTTATGTGATGAGTTATATTTATAGATTTATGTATATTGAACCAGCCTTGAGAGTCTGCAATAAAACCCACTTGGTCATGGTGTATAATTTGTTGGATATGTTGCTGGATTCTGTTTGCAAGGATCTTATTGAATAGTTTTTGCATCAATATTCATTAGAGATATTGGTCTATAATTTTCTTTTCTTGTTGGGTCTTTTCCTGGTTTGGGGATTAAGGTGATGTTTGCTTCATAGAATGTGTTGGGAAGTATTCCTTCTTTTTCCATGTTTTGGAAAAGGTTAAGTAATATGGATACTAGTTCCTCTTTAAAGGTTTGGTAGAATTCTGATGTGAAGCCATGTGGTCCCAGGCTTTTCTTTTTGGTAAGATTTTGTATAGTTGATGCTATTTTAGAAATTGATATAGGCCTGGTCAACATTTCCACTTCTTCCTGGCTAAGTCTAGGAAGGTGGCATAATTCCAAGTACTGGTCAATTTCCTTCAGATTTTCATATTTCTGAGAAGAGTTTTTTGTAATATTCATTAAGTATTTTTTTGAATTTCTGAAAAGGTTATGATCATCTTGTCTCTGTCATTTCTGATTGATGAAATTAAAGATTTTACTCTTTTATTTCTGGTTAGATTAGCCAAAGGTCTATTTTATTGACTTTTTCAAAAAACAAACTTTTTGATTCATTGATCTGTTGCACAATTCTTTTATTTTCAATTTCATTTAATTCTGCTCTAATTGTGGGTATTTTTTTTCTTCTTCTGGGTTTGTGATTGGAATGTTTTTCCTTTTCCAGTTGCTTGAGATGTCCCATTAAGTTGTTGATTTCCTCTCTTTGTGTTCTTTTGAGGAAGGCTTGCAGTGCTATAAATTTCCCTCTTGGAACTGCCTTTGTGGTATCCCAGAGGTTCTGATAATTTGTATCTTTTTTGTCATTTTATTCCAAAAATTTGGTAATTTCGTTCTTCGTTTCCATGCTTTTGTATGAGTATGTAGATTCCTGTTGGTTTTTTTTTTTTTTTTTTTTTTGAGATAGAGCCTCAAGCTGTCACCCTGGGTAGAGTGCTATGGCATCACAGCTCACAGCAACCTCCAATTCCTGGGCTAAAGCGAGTCTCCTGCCTCCACCTCCCAAGTAGCTGGGACTACAGGCGCCCGCCACAACGCCTGGCCATTTTTTGGTTGCAGCCGTCATTGTTGTTTGGCGGGCCCAGGCTGGATTCGAACCCACCAGTTCAGGTGAACGTGGCTGGCGCCTTAGCCTATACAGCCACAGGCACCGAGCCCACTTTTACTTTTTTATTGCTTCCTTCGATTCCATCCAAGTACTTACTTTCTTTTTTTTTTTAATTTTTATTAAATCATAATTGTGTACATTGGTGCAATCATGGGGCACACTGTACTGACTTCATATACAATCTGAAATATTTTCATTGAACTATTATCATGGAATATTATGCAGCCTTAAAGAAAGATGGAGACTTTACCTCTTTTGTGTTTACATGGATGGAGCTGGAACATATTCTTCTTAGCAAAGTATCTCAAGAATGGAAGAAGTATCCAATGTACTCAACCCTACTATGAAACCATCCAAATACTTTCAAACTTCTCCCTCCTTTCTTTCTTTCTTATTTTCGCCCCGACTCCTGCCTGCCCCTGCCCGCTCTCTGTCCCTCACTCTTACACCTTCTACTGACTCCTTCTCAATATGACTTGTCAATTCAGGCCTCGGCTAGACTTTGGACTCTATGTTTGCCTTGTGCTTGGGACTGCCCAGAAGCATGATTAACTTCCTCCGGAATTAGGACTTTCAATCAGTTGGGAACAGGAAAACTGGTGAGAGTCTTATTAAGCCAGCTATCTGTCTTCCTCCTGCTGCTAAAACTCGAGGTACATACACAAGAAGACACCAAGAATTCAGTTGAGGTCTCTAGGACATTAACACCTTAGAGATGATGATGATGCATCCTTTTGCACTGGGTCTGAAGTGTGAGCCATAGTATTTTCCACCCCTAAAGACAGTATCGCCACGGGCTGTAGTAAGTGTGCTGCCTACCTGAGCATGCTCTTCAGGTGCCTGGGGTTGGAGATCATCGCTTGACCGTGCAGACTGGTGGCATCAAGAATTCCCAACCTCCAGCCTCAGTGGGGTCCTTGTGACGGTCCTCCGTGAGCCTCTGCTCTCTTCCCACCCAGAAGCACTGACAAGCCTTCATGGTTCTCCCCGAGATCCTTACCTCCAATCCACAGCTCACATCTAGTGGATGATCCTCCCTCTGCTTTATCAAGAAAACTGATGGGACATAAACTACTTGATCCCACAAACTTACCTTTTTCTACAGTTTTCTCCTCTCCACCATTCATGGGGTAAAGAGTTCCTCTTTCAGGCCACGCCAGGCCCCTCACCTGGACCCTTGATCCCGTTCCCTCCCATCTCGGCACCTTCCTCTAGGAATTAGTGCTTCTCTCATGTGCTACATATCAACATTTTTGTCCTTTCTTTTGGCTCTTTGTATACAATCCATAAACCTTCTCAAAAACTTCCTTTTGGAAAAAAATAGTCTCTTTTGGCCCCATTTACTTTCCGTCGCCTCTGGCTGCTGCCCGGATCTCTGCTTCTCTATGTGTTCAAATTTCTGGACAGAGGAAAATTAACTTGCCTTCTCATGCCCATCTCCCACTCACTCCTCACCTCCCTCAGACCTCACTTCCTAACTCCATCCCTCTGCTGAATGATTCTGGTGAAGATCCCTAATATTGCTCATATGCGAAGCCCAGTGGACCTTCAGTTCTTAACCTATCCGACCTCTCTGTAGTACTTGGCTCCTTGTGCTTGACAGTTTTGATAACGAGGACATTTCTTTCCTGAGTTCTTCCCATTTCTCCATCCATGCTTCTTCCTAGGGGGATCCCCTTATCTTTATTTACGTTTTATGCCAGGAATTAAAACTGCAAATAACTACCAGCAACAGGTAAGCAGTATTTTAAAAACAAATCAGGTATAAGAAATGGCTGCACCAGGGCCAGATGTGGTGGCTCAGGCTTGTAACCCCAGCTACTTGGGAGGTGGTGGTGGGAAGATCAGCTTGAGGTTAGGAATTCAACACTAGCCTGGACATCATAGCAAAACCCTGTGGCTAAAATAAAAAAAAATTTTTAAGATAGAGGCTTGGAAGAGTAAAGGAAAACCTAAAAAAAAAAAAAAAAGGCACTAAAGTAATGATTAATAAATTTGACATTTACTTGATGGTAAAAAGGCAATGAAGACAATAAAGAATTGGAGAACATGAGTCCCATACAAAGAGGGGAGCTGCCACTCAGTTCTGGTGGAATGTCGCTGTGTGAAAATGTGAGCTCAGTAGGCCCAGAGCTCCTGATTTAAAAATAAAACATAAATAAATGTGATGAGATGTAGTGAAAAAAGGAACATTTACACACTGTTAGTGGGACTATGAATTTATATGTCCAACCTCTATGGAAAATAGTATGGCAATTCCTCAAAGAACTAAAAGTAGACCAACCATCCGATCCACAACCTCACACTACTGGGTATTTACCCAGAGGAGATGAACTCATTCTCTCAAAAAACAATCTCTATCTGAATGTTTGTTGCAGTATATTTCATAAAGATGTGGAATCAAGCTAAGTGCCTGTCAACTGATGAGTGGATAAAGAAAGTGTGGTTTATCTGTATGTATATACCATGGAATTCTACTCAGCCATAAAAAGAAACAAAATAATGTCATTTGCAGCAACTTGGATGGAAGTGGAGAACATTATTCTAAGTGACTTCTCTCAGGAATGGAAAAATAAACACCACATGTTCCCACGAATAATTGGGAGCTAGGCTCGGTGCCCATAGCTCAGTGGTTAAGGCACCAGCCACATGCACCCAGGCTGGTGGGTTCGAACCCAGCCCTGGCCTACTAAACAACAATGACAACAATAGCAAAAAAATAGCCAAGCGTTGTGGTGAGCACCTACAGTCCCAGCTACATGGGAGGCTGAGGCAAGAGAATCGCTTAAGCCCAAGAGCTCACAGCTTGTGGGTTGTGATGCCACGGCACTCTACTGAGGGCAGCATAGTGAGACTCTGTCTCAAAGAAATAAAATAAAATAAATAAGTGGGAGCTAGATGATGCGTACATGTGTCAAAAAGTAATGTAAAGGATGTTGGAAACTAAGAAGGGGTGAGGGTGGGCATGAGAGATAAGCTTGCCTATCAGGTACAATGTGTACTATTTTGCTGGTGAGCACGGTAAAAGCCTTGCCTTCAGCATTGTGCAATTAATCCATGTAACAAGAATATTTTTGAAATAATATTAATATATATTAATTACATATTAATATATATTACATATTTTTGATATATATATTTCTCTATGTTCTCTCTAATATAAAATATTACCTCTAATATTTTGAAATAAATATTATTTAAAAAATAAAATCATTTTAAAGATAGTTTTTTTTTTCTTTTTTTTTTTTTGCAGGTTTTGGCCCGGGCTGAGTTTGAACCCGCCACCTCCGGCATATGGGACCAGTGCCCTACTCACTGAGCCACAGGCGCCGCCCATAAAGATAGTTTTTTTTTTTAAGATTAAAATGAAGGTACAAACAATTAGGTTACTATGTTTTCGTTTGTTAGATAAAGTCCTTGTTTCAGTTATGCCCCTGCCCCAGGTGGTGTGCCACATACCCTTACATTGTGCCCATTAGGTGGGAACACACCCATCCCTTCTGTCGCCTCCCCCCAACTTGGATTGAATTGGGTTTTTCTCGTATGTGGATGTGTATTAGTTCATCTGCTGGCTTCATATTAGTATTGAATACATTGGATACTTGCTTTTCCATTCTGTGATACTTTACTACAGAGAATGTTCTCCAACTCTATCCAGAGACTGTGATTTGATCTCATTAGTGCAGCAACATCACGGCACTGTTCCTTGGACCCGAAAGACCTCACGTTCGCCGTTCTCTGTGTTTTCCAGTCACATCCCGCTACTTTCCCCAGACTCTCACCTCTCTCCACAATGGGCCCCGCAGTCCCTGAGTTGCTCCTGGGCTCCCTCCACCACCCCACCTGCAGGCATGTGAAGAGCATCCCAGGACCCCGTGCAGGGTAGGTGACCATCTCGTGCCAAGACAGTGGCTGAGTTTGCATCAGTTCCAGTGCCGGTTGGAATTAGGTAGGAGGAAACATCTTGCAGGAGGCACAGAGTGTCACTCTCCTAAGTTAAAACCCTCCCCTCCTCTAGGAGGGGACTGGGACAGCCAGTTCTGTAAGAGCAAAGAGCAAAGATTTCAGCCCAGCAGAACTGAAATTTAACTTCTCAGAAGTGATCAATGATCTGGAGATAAAGTTCTATTACACAAAAAATTTGCTAGAATCTGGAGCTGGGCTAATTTCTGCATGGTTTTGATTCCCCTCGTCCCTTATCTGTTTCCTCCTGGGTAACTCGTACACCACTGGCCACCGAGCAGTTGTTCTGCAGTGGCCTTGTAGGGAGAAGGACCCTAGGGGGTAAGAGGAGCCTGAGACATGGCCCCGGTGGGTTCGATTATAGAAGGTTGACTCCCTGTGTGCGCTCCCTGCCTGGCTGGACTGTAGGTCAGCCCCTTCTCCCCAGTCATCATGACGGTTCCGTGCCCTCGTCCCAGGCCATCCCCAGCCTGCATCACACGTCCTCTAGCCCTGTTTCTCTGCCTACACCCTGACCTGCTGCTCTGGAAACTAGAAATCTGCATACCTGAATCATTACAAGCTTTGTTACACGGCCAGCTGAGCCAGCAGAGCCAGCTGAGCCAGACTTTTTCAGCCCTGGTCCATCCCCACGGTGGGTGCTTTCAATCTAATCACTCAGCATGGCCCGACCCCTCCCAGGGGATATTCCCGCCGTTAGAGACAACACTGCACTCGAACTGTTCCATCTGCACTCACCTGCTCTTTGCATTGCCCCCGTCTGCACACAGAGGCTTTCTCTCAATTTTAACGAGAAACTCATCCTCATAGCTCTTGACTTAGACCTGTGCTGCCTGCGAGGCCCCTTAGTTACCTTGCCTCCTCCATCCTGACCTCTGTCCTTCCATCAGGCCTGTGTCTTACATCACCTTTAGAGCACATGCACCGAGTGTCATCCTGCCACCGAGTCCCTTGCCTCAATATGACCCGACCAGAACATTTATCACAATTGCTCCTCCCAACACCACCACCGCTGTCCTCCTGCATGGGCCTCCTCCCCACAGTCATCTGGTCACCAGACTGATGAGGGTGAGGGAAAGGCCAGGAGTGCTGCAGAGACGTGGCCCCGGGTCAAGTCCATGGGCCACAGTCAACAGCTACTTCCCTCCAGATGTCTACTAACCAGATGGAAATAAAAAGGATAATTTCAAACACTATAACTTTGGTATTTTGTTTCTTGAACTCAAATGCATTCAAGACTGATATACCTGATCAACTTCAGAGTCGGGGTTCTTTCTGGTTTCCCCCTGAGACTCATCACTAGAATTTACTCCTGGTAAATTTAGCTCCTGGTACGTGACCGACACTCAAATATTGAATGAATGAATTAATTAATTCAATAGCAAAGCCTTTTTTAAAACAAACATTAATCCCTAGAAACTTCATGAGTAGGTTCAATGTTAAATTTTATATTTTAGAGAAAACAGCTAGATTTCCAGTCTGCCAAATTTAAATAAATATTCTTACAAGGTTTTTTGTTTTCCTTTACATGTAGAGGCATGGATGACCACATTTTGATTAGATTAACACTTTTTTTTAAGGGAGCACAGTTCCAGCTATAATAGGTTAGGATGTTCTGGTCTGTCACAGGCAGGGGATTGTTAGGATGGGGTCTAAGCCCTTTCTGTAAGCCCAGGGATTGTTAATCAGCACTTATTTTCATAGGCCTGGTTGTTAACTGCTCATTTGGCAAAATGCCACGTGGTTAATCACGTCCTGGCTTCCTAAATCTCCATGTTTTTAACAAAAGCCTTCACTTCCTGGGCTAAGCTGCTCCAAAGTGTTCAGTAACTGCGGCGTGAAGGCTGAGTTTTCAGAGGGATGAGATATTTCCTAAACAGGTGACCAGAGAAGACAGGCGGTCAGTTCCGCCTCGTGTATTCTAGTGATCAGATTTTGATTCCAAAACGGGGGCATTGCCCAGAAGTTGAAAGTTGCAATGATTAAAACTTCATGTTTTCCCAGTAACTTATATCAATGGTTATCAAACTGCGTTTCAGAGAGAAGGTCCGTGTTTGCAATTGCTGATACCAGGGTAAGGCAGCAAAATCGATCTCAAACTTCTGTGTTTATCAAAAATACCATTACTGTTTTCCCTGGTTACTCTAGTAATAAGGAAATGTAAGTTTACATTTTAAATTTTCTGCCAATAAATACTGCTTTATCTGTTTTATATATTGAGGTTCCAGTGAGGTTTTTTTTTTGGTTGCAGTTTTTGGCCAGGGCTGGGTTTGAACCCTCCACCTCTGGTATATGGGGCGGGCGCCCTGCTCCTTGAACCACAGGCACTGCCTGGTTTATTTTTAAGCTCTTCTGTCAGGAAGGTTGTAAACTGCTGAGGGGTCGACGTGATGGAGGGCACCTGCTTAGGGAAAACAACATCCCCCGCCTTAGCGGGAAGCTTTAAGGGTTAAAGGAAATAATTTATGTGACAATCTCTAGCACGCTGCTTGGCCCAAAGGTTAATAAAGTTTAGAGGAAGGAAGAAAAGAAAGAAGGAAAGGAGGGAGGGAGGGAGAAGTTAGTGAGTGACTGAGTTACAAGCAGGCGTGCCAGGTGTCTTGGGTTTCTGCCGAGTCATTCCTCTGTCGCCCTCTCCACTCTGTTCTCTGCTGAGGGCTGAGGGGCTGGGCTGGCCTATCTAGATACATTGCAAAGGCTCCCCGGTGGGAGTCTGGCACCACGATGAGGGAGGTCAGGGTGCCTACTCTCCTGGCCCCTCCCTTGGGCTGCTTCCATTTCTTCACCGAAGCGTGGCACTCCTTTCCAGGCAGCCTCCCCTACACTCTTTTTGGTAACAGCATTCTGCCCTTGCCTCCTTGGGGCTACAGTGGTAAAAATTTTACTGCTGTTAACCCCAAGTGACTGCACTGTCGTTTGTGGTTATGTCCTGCCTACCCTATTGTAAACAGACCTTTTGTAGACGACCTCTCCACTTATTCTTAAGAGGGAGTGCCATTTGTTGCTGCTGTTGGACCCTCAGTGATACCCTAGACATGCTCCTTACCATTTCCCCCATTCTCTGTATCCCAGGAGGCAGAGACCTGCGGACCTCCAGTTGGATTTGGCCAATGGGAGCCGCCATCGGGAGATCAGAGGATGGGAGAGAAGGGGCTGGGTCATTCCTCTCCCGCCAGGCTTTGCTTTGGCAGTTGTTGTGTTCCTCTGCTTGAGACCATGGCTCCTGCCAGGTAGTGCCTCTCCCAGAGCTCAGTTCTTCTCTTTCATTTTGCCCTCCTGACTCTGTAGATGTCACAGCTCCCCAGTGTGGCTCATCCCTGGGTCCTTCTCTATTTCTTATGGCTCCCATGACTTTGCCACATTTTTGTGTAATGATCTTTTCACTACATTCTCCTCAATTATCCCTAGAGCATGTCATCTGTCCCCTGCCAGGACCCTGACTGATAGAGTGGGTTTTAAGACTTGTGGCCTCATCTGCAGTTTGGAATTTGATTGATCCCAATAGTTTGGCAATTTTTTTTTTAACGAGTCTTAGTAAAGCTACGAGGTTGTCTAAGTTCAGATGACTAGCAAAGACAGTATTCTCCCTTTTCTTTTTCTCTTCCTTATTTCAAGTAAAGTACATAGAGCAGAAAAAAAAGGCAATACATTAATTAGTCCTTTGTCCAACCCATTCAGAGTGTGTAGTCGGGGAGGGGCAAGATGACAGTACGAGGATGTGACAAGTTTGCACCTGAATACTCAGGAGCTGCATCATGAACTCAAAACACATAGTACACAGGATAGTAAAATGCATGCTATAGTATGTATGTATACTAAAGAATAATTCACAGATGCAAGCTCTCAAGGAACGCAACCAATACAACTTTGCTTTTGAAAATTCAGCAAGTCAACTACGTCCATGGAAGGAAATGTGAAATTCTCAGTTTAGAACTTGGGAGACATGGATGTGAGAAGTAAGAAGGAATAAGAGAAGAACGCATCATCGTTCCGCGGTCTGTGACTTCTAAGACAGTCCAAGTGAGAAAACCTGTATTTAATAACTTTCAGAGAACATCCCTGTCTTTCCTGATTCCCATCACTAAACAAGTTAATGCAATGCAACGAACGTTTATGGAGAGCCCACTGTCTGGGAGGCACTGTGCTGGGTATTGTGGATACAAACACGAATGGGCGGGACAGAGGACGGACACACGGTTAGTTACGTCAAATCAAAGTGGATGCAAGTAAACCTCTCACACTAAAACACACGAGCCTTGGGAGCAAGGGAGTGGCTCTGTTGCATGTTTTTATCTAGCCTAATTCCTCAGGCTGCAGTTTAAACCCAGTCCCATTTCATTTCTGATAAAAGATGGACAGCAGCTATTCACTATCTTTCACGTAATTGCATCTCAAAGGGTAATTTAACGATGAGTCATCTCGCTGCTCTCAATCCTCCCTGGTGATCTGCCTTCGTTATCCCAGTGTGAAGGTCCCAGTTCTTCTCTCCTACAAGCATTTTCCCACAGCCAGAGGGGCATCGAAAGGCTAGATTGGAGGTACCCACGTTTCAGGGTGATAGCAGGATAATGGCCAAAGTCCAATACAGGTCCCTATCACAGGAGTGCTCCCTGGTCTTCCGCTTAACCACACAGGAAACAATAATATTTTCTGGCTCTCATTGGGTTAAATGGAAGAGGTTATTTGTGGTTGAATGCAAACACTCGAGTACTATGACTGTCCCAAGCCCTACCTGGTTACCAAGGTCTCAGGAGATCAGTGTCTGTGTAGAACATTGACTACATAGAGATTAGGAATTTCGGGTCTACAGAATAAAGCCCAAGCACCTTAAACTGGTGTGGCAGGAGACAAGTCCAAACAGCAGTTGAATAGGGGACTGGATACCTGGTTGTGTCTAATCTGCACACTAGACTCATGATTGCATGCTCAATACAGAAATCCACATGCAAATAAAAAAAATTCAGGGGAATTCTTTAGTGAGGGAATTTATGAAGGTGGCAGAAAATGGTGACCGAAGCCTCACTTTGAAATGAGAACACTACGAACTTTATTACATATATGTTTACATCCAGTTATCTATGAAGTGGGTATATGATAGATGGTTATGTTTGTCTCTAGTTGTGGTAATAATCTTGACTTGTTTTCTTCTGTGCACTTTTCAGTGTTTGATTCCTAGTGTGCCCGTGCAGGTAGGCTGACTTTTACCCCAGGGTTTTATCACTTTGGCAGATAGTCTTTCTCAGGGATGGTTGGTCTTGGACAAATCTGCCTCAGGACCTTCAAGGGTATGCAGTATTTCTGTGAGGTCTGTATTATTTGGAACTGTAATGGGGTGGAGAAAGAATGGATTAAACTTCTTTTGGCATGAAGGATTACTCTTTGGAGTGGGCTCTGAAAATGAGTCCCTCACTGCATAGATATTTGGTTGCCATGACACTTTCTGTGTAATGCCATTAACCATCCCTTCTTGGTGACAATAATCTGAACATTATTGCTTGACCACCACATACCCTATCAAGGCCCTCGCCAAATAGATCCTGCTTATCTTTCTGTTTCTCTTTACTGCCCACCACACACCCTGTTCTCCAACCACAGCCATATTCTTAGATTTTCCTGTATATATTTTTCCTTTTTCAGCTTTTGTGTACATTCTACCAAAAAACAGAGACAAAAAGCAAACCCTTCCCCAACTTGACTTCCTGGTAGGCATTTACTCATCAAGATCTGTGGCCTTCCCTAACTCCCCAGTAGAGTGAGTTCATTCTCTCCTTCTATTCTCATTTCATGATATACATGCCTCCTCTTCCACAATGCATATCTTGTTGAATTATAGTTATTTTTTGTCTACCTCCATCCCACACCCCAATAAGACCATTGACCCTGAAGGTGGCAATGACGTCTGATTCAGCCAGGAATTTACAATGCCCAGCACATAGCCAGGCACGGAGAAGATGCTCTGTCAATGTCAAAAGAATGTTTGCAGGGGAGGCAAGGCTGCCTGGAAGCCCTAATAAAACCCCTTCCTCCCTGGCAGAGGCAGAGTCTCTTTTTTCCCTCTTTGAAAACTTTAAATCATATATTCTCCAAAATTATTTTTTTCTTTCCTTTTCCTGTACTGTTCCTGGAGGTAGTGCAATACCAGCATGATGCATGGAATGAATGGAGCAAGTTCTTATTCCAACTCCCTGAGCAGACTAGTAGGATAAGTAGAATAGAAACTTTGAATACAGTCCTGAGATTTTGTATCAAGGGTCTTAGAATTTCCCCAAGATTTTGTCACTAGTTCCATGCCAGGATGCGCATGCTTAGGAAACATCATGTGATCGTGTTATAGTTATTTAATAAAAGGTGTGTGATTCCCTCTGCTTGGAGCACTCTTCCTATGCCCACCCCACACCAGACACATCTGATTATTTTACAGGTTTTAACGAACTTCCTTAATCATTGCACTGTCTGTTTACTTACCTGGCTTCTCCCAGTAAACACTAAATCCATGAAGTCAGGGTGTATATTAGTCACATTCCACTCTGTCTCTTAGTCCCACAGATGCCTAGTGCATAATCAGTGCTAAATAAATAAATCAGTGCGTTTTGAATGAGTGAATAGAAGAAGGAATGAATGAACTATCTCTGTCCACTTATTCAAGATCCTTAAGAAAAAGACAACTAGGCTTGCCACCTGTAGCACAGTGGTTATGGTGCTGGCCACGTATGCCAAGGGTGGCAGTTTGAACCCACCTCAAGCCACCAGCTAAACAACAATGACAACTGCAACAACAACAACAAAATAGCCAGGCATTGTGGTGGGCACCTATAGTCCCAGCTACTTGGAAAGCTGAGGCAAGAGAATTACTTAAGCCCAAGAGTTTGAAGTTGCTGTGAGCTGTGAGACTCTGTCTCAAAAAAAAAAGGGGGGAGATGCCTGTAGCTCAGTGGTTAGGGCGCCGGACACATGCACAGAGGCTGGTAGCTTCGAACCTAGCTGGGGCCAGCTTATAAAAACAATGACAACTGCAACAATAACAAAAAATAGCAGGTGTTGTGGTGGGCTCCTGTAGTCCCAGCTACTTGGGAGACTGAGGCAAGAGAATCGCTTGAGCCCAAGAGTTTGAGGTTGCTGTGAGCTCTGATGCCACAGCCCTCTACCCAGGGTGACAGCTTGAGACTCTGTCTCAAAAAAAAAAAGACAACTAAATATTGCCCTATGAAGTTTGGACAATGTATATCCAGATCCCTTTAAAGTAAGCGGCATGAGGCAGGTGAACAAGATAAATCTGGGAGAGTGTTTAGAATTTTGTGAGTGAGAAGACAGTAAGTCAATGTAGATTATTGTAGCAAACTCTGCAAAAAAATTCCCCGCTGATTTTTATATACTTAAACGAGAGCTATTCTTACAATGATTTTATTTTTTTATTTTTTTTATTTTTTTTATTTTGCTGTAAATACATGTATTTTATTATTCTTCATTACATTATTCCGCTCCCCACCCCTCCGTGGTAAGACAGAATTGATTTACAGAAAAGAATACAGAAAAACACCAAAGCTCCTGGTAGAGGGAGAGATTTCAAGTGGGGGGAGAGAACTCTCTCCGTTCCTCTCCCAGTCTTTCCCTGTCTCCTCCTCTAGGCCTCTAGCCTCAGGGTATATATAGGTGTACTTACAATGATTTTCATGATTCATTTGTGTTCCATCGTATAACTTAGTAGGCAGGAATATTTTTACTGTTTTACTAACGAAAATGTTTTCCCAAAGCAGCTTTCTGACAGTAACAGAATAGCTTAGCCTTAGATGGCGTGATACTCGGTCCTTCACTGACCCAAAGTCATGTTGCTGGACAGGAAGGTTTTGCTATTTCTGTGCCCCACAGAGGATGATTTGCCTTTAGTTTGGCAATGATCACTTCAGACTGGAAGGCTATGAACAAGTGTTTAGAGAAATAATACAAATGGCTGACACACATCAGAAAAATGTGCTCCTACCATTTTTTTTGCCTGATAGGCAAAATTTAAAATACTTGTAATAAGCAGAATTATAAATATAATATTGCAGCAAGATGAGGGGAATGGGCCTTCATACCCTATGAGGAGGGATTATAGATTTGTACAGGCCTTTTATGGAGAACAACTTTGAAAATATAAAGATTTAATCTAAACTTAAAGTGCATATTCTTGGCCCAGCAATTCAACACATGGGAATCTATTCTACTGTTAAACTCACCTACAATGGCTCCCTATATGTATGTACACATACAGTTGCGACTGTTCTTAAGGGCCGTAGTGTAATTTTGTGATTTAAATGTGAAGAGCGACAGCTCTGTATATAGACAGGTCCAGACAAAGCCAAGTGCCTTCCTTGGAAGCTTTGCTGAGCAGTGTGGGCTTTCACCTGTGGGCTGCAGAAAAATGAGCCACCTCCTGGGCAATCTCAGCACTGTCTTAGATCCAAAAGCAATGCCATTAACAACTCCGAATCACTGAATACCATGAAAATCTCCACTGAAACCTCCGAAATACGCACCAAAGGGAATTCAACTTACAACACACAGTTCAACTTCGGAACATCCTTTCCCCGTATCTTTCTCACGCCTAAACGTTACAACAGCACAAATATCTCTGCCTTCTCTTTCTCACACACGACTCCCCCACATTCTTCCAAATTCAACCTACAGTTGCTCTTACATTTTTCAAACATGTATTAGATTTCTTTTTTTACCTTTAAAACATTTATTTTCACTTTATACACATCTATACAGTTTTATGTGATTATAAATGTGATCAATCTTATTTTTTAGTGCAGCTATTTCTTTCTTTCCCTTGATCTTCCCTTTGTTCTATCTTTTCACCCTCTGTATTTGTTTTCTATTGTTATATAAGAAATTACCACACACTCAGGAGCTTAAAACAACACCTACTTATTATCTCATGTTTCGGGGGGGTCAATAGTATAGGGATGGCTTACCTAGGTCCTCTGCTCAGAGTCTCAGAAGGCTACATTCGAGGTATCATCTGGGGCTAAAGTCTCATGCGAAGCTCAAGGTCCTCTTCTAAGTTCACGTGTTTGTTGGCAGAATTCACTCCCCTGTATCTGTAAAACTCATGAAGACAAGTTTCTTTAAGGCTAGAAGAAGAGAGTGTCTTGGCGGCTTCTCATAGCTGACCTCAGGGATTGCTTGATTGGATTATGTTTGCTCGAGATAAATTCCTCCCCTTTTGCCATGTAACATAATCATAAGAGTGATATTCCATCATATTCACAGGTTCTACCCGAACTTAAGGGGAGAAGCTTAAGGGTGAGGGTCATTAAAGAAGAATCTTGGATTTTCACCTAACAATCTTCTGCCAGTATCACGCTTGTATTAGTTTCCTATTGATGCTGTAACAAAATGACACAAATGTAATGGCTTATAACAAAGCTTTCTTCTCTGATAAACATTCTGGATGTCAGTAGTTCAAAATGAGTCTTATGGGCTAAAATCAAGGTGCAGGCCGAGCTATTTCCTTCTGAAGACTTCAGGGAAGAATCTGTTCTCTGACTTTCCCAGCTTTAGGAGGCAGCCAGAATTCCTTGGCTTGTGGCTGCATCTCTCTGCTCTCTTCTTCCATCATCATACTGCTCTCTTCTTCCATCATCATCCTCCATTTCTCTAATGTCATGCCTTTCTCATAAAAGGACCCTGGGCCCACCAGATGGATAATCTAAGGTGATCTTCACATCTCAAGACCTTTAGCTTAACCACACACAAAGTCCCCTTTGCCAGATAAGGTAATATTCACAAGTTCTGGGAATTAGAATGTAGACATCTTGGGAGCCAAAATTCATCCTACTATACCTACCCCCAACCACACTAGGTGAAACCATGTTTTAAAGACTTATGTTATCCTTAAATAGTTTTCTATGCTCATTTAATTTTATTCACATTCATATGCACACACAAATACATATTTACATACTCATGTGCACATAGTGGAAAATTTTAGTCATTGTATAATGCAAATGAATTTGCATTGTACATGCTTTTCTTCATTTTCCTTCTCTTACTCAACAAAACTTCATGGAAATCCTTGTTATCTGAATTAACTCTAGTTTGTTTGTTTATTCCAAAACAGCACAACTTTCCATGAAGTGGTTAGTCTATCATTTATTCAATTGTTCTTTTACTAGTAGGTATCCCTTTTATTTTAATTGTTTTTGTTGTACACACAATCTACAATAAACATCCTCTTACAAAGATATGTTTTATCCCTGTGTCCTACGGCCTTTATTTCCATGGGATAAATTCCCAGGAATAGAACTAAATACTTTACTAAAGCAAAAAGTATGTGTTTTTCTCTTAGTATATGTTGCCAGATTAATTTTTCAAAAAGTCTTCACAGACTCTCATTTTTATCGTAAGTGTTTGAATATCCTTTCCCCTTTCCCCTTGCCAATAAGTGTCGTTAGTCTCTTTAGTGGTGCTAGTCTGTTACTTCATTGCATTTCCATACTTACTAGTATGTGAACATTTTCCATATGTTTCATGTGTTTATGATTTGGTTTTGCTCTTCTGGGACCTGGCTTGTGTTAACCTTTTCCCACTGGGTTGTTTGATCATTTCTTGTCAATTTGTAAGAGCTCTGTGAATATTATTGCATTAGTGAAGGTAATACTAAGTTACTGCAACAAACACCCAAATCTCAGGGGTTCAACATAGTAGAAGGTTCTTGTATATGAGATGGAGGTACTCCCTCTGTTCCACATGGTTATTCAAACCTGGGCTGATTAAATCTCTGCCACCTTCAATGGAGGCTTTTTAGTTCAACTTGGATGTTATCATGCAGCCAGCAGGTAGGGGAAGAGAGAAAGGCTTGTATATGGGTGAATTTCTTGGGAAAAGCCTGAAAGAATGCTTTCACTTCCACTCACATCCCGGCACCTAGGCACTTGGCTACACCCTGTGGGAAGGCTGAGAAATGTACTTTGTATGGGAGCCTATGGAAGTGCAGTGGAGAGAGAAGAATGGATTACACAGGGGCCCTGAGAAACCTTTGGAGGCGATGGTTATGTTCTTTATCTTGATTATGGTGATGGCTTTACGAGTGTTATATTTAAGACAATTCTTATCAGATCACGCAATTTAAATATCTATACTTGATTACACGTCAATTATATATCAATAAAGCTATTAAAATATGAGGAGGGGTGTGTGTTCCTTGAAGAAAAGGAATAAGTTTTGTGAACAGCTATCTGGTCTCTATCATAAGTATTTTCCCAAATTTCCCATTTTTATGCAGTCAAATGGGCCGGGATGGCAGTTGGGCAGTGTCTGGCCTATTGGCACTGGTAAGAAGGTCTACCTTGCCCCTAGAATGTACTTTCAATTCACTGGATTTTCTTGCCAGATTCTTTTTTTTTTTTTTTTTTTTTATTGAATCATATCTGTGTACAATAATTCAGTCATGGGGTACAGTGTACAGGCTTCAGATATAATCAGAGATATTTTCATCAACCTGATTGCAATAACATTCAAGAGACTTTCTCATTACTTTGTGAGAACAATTTTGATCCGTATTTAGAAGTTTTCTCCTAACCCTTCAAATATGTACCACAGGTGTGATCCCGCCCTCTATCC
>CAUYRH010009616.1:0-32672 GCA_963574655.1 Perodicticus potto | reverse complement strand
TTTTTTTTTTTTTTTGAGACAGAGCCTCAAGCTGTCACCCTGGATAGAGTGCCGTGGCATCACAGCTCACAACAACCTCCAATTCCTGGGCTCAAGCGAGTCTCTTGCCTCCGCCTCCCAAGTAGCTGGGACTACAGGCACCCGCCACAACACCCAGCCATTTTTTTTGGTTGCAGCCGTCATTGTTGTTTGGCGGGCCCAGGTTGGATTCGAACCTGACAGCTCAGGTGTACATGGCTGGCGCCTTAGCCCGCTAAGCCACGGCACCAAGCCTATACCAGTGATTTTTTTAACCGGTATGCCATGGCACATTGGTGTGGCACGAGAGGATCGTAGGTGTGCTGTGAAAATTTTTGAAGATCATTAATTAAAGTATTTTGAAAAAACTCAAAACCCAGTAGATATACTCTTTTTTAGAACTCTTTTTTGATCAACATGATTTAAGTGTGCCACAGAAGTTTAACTTCAAGTGGCCTTTAGGTTCAAGTGTGCCATGAGATAAAAAAAAGGTTGAAAATGCTGCTCTGTATGAACCTTCTCTGCAGGCCCAGTGATGCGTCGCCTCACAGAGCACACCTGAGCCCTGCATGGGCTTGATGGCTTTCCTCAGGGAGTAGTTGTCTCACCTCCAACATAGCTCTGACATTCACCCCTAGCCTTTGTCCAGACTCAAGTGGTAGGGATCCCACATATTTTTTCCCATATGAGAAAATCTAGTCAACAATGGGAGAGCTGACAAAGAACTTTTAAATTTGTTCTCTTTGTGGTTCCTCCTCTTGGCTGTCTCCCAGAGCCTAGCACAGTGGCTCAGAGGTGACTATCTGGTTCACAATGCTTTGCCACTCCCTCGCTATGGGACTGGCCTTGGGACAATTTACATAACCTCTTCGTGCCTCAGTTTTCTTATATGTAAAAACATGTGACCTTATAAACATTAAAGTGAAGTATCTTCCAATGGACTGATAAATGTTTGTGCCCCCCCCAAAAGAAATTCATATGTTGAAACCCTAACCAAATGTGATGGTTTTTGTAAGTGGAGCCTTTGAGAAGTAATTAGATCATGAGGATGGTGCCCTCATGAAGGAGATTAGTGCCCTTAAGAGAAGAGGTCAGAGAACTGTTAATAGCTCTGTGAGAACTAAATTAGATGTCAATAGTCTATGACCCAGAAGGAGGCCCTCACCAGGACCCACCCATACTGACACCCAGATCTTCCAGCCTCCAGAATAATGAAAAATAAATTCCTGTTGTTGATAAGCCACTCAGTCTATGCTACTTTGTTATAACATCCTGAACTAAAACATGTCTATCCGTGGTAGATGTGATATAAAAGATGGATAAGCAAATAGCTATGTTACTTTATATGTTATAAAATGGGACAATAATCCTTATGCATTTACTCAGCAATTATTTACTAAGCTCCCTAAGTGCCAGTCCCCTTTATGGCAGCTGAAGATACCACACTAAATTAAACAAGGTTGTTATTCTTGTGGAGTTTGCATTTCTGTGGGTACAAGGAGTGAGCAGGACAACCAAATAAATTTATGAAATGGATAAATGGAAAGCCAATGAATGTGGTGATGTGCGCTTTGTACGATACGATGGTCAAGGAAGGCTTTTGCAAAGTAATGACACTTGAGCACCAATCTAAATCAATTGCTTTGGAGGCAAAAAGTGGATTCTAGTCATAGGGAATGACAAGTGCAGAGGATCTGAGGCAGAACCAGGCATAGCATGTACAAGGAACAGCTATGAGGCCACTGTGGCTGGGGGAAGAAGAGGAGGAGAAAGTGGGAGGTAAAATCCCAGCATCAGACTCAAAGAGTCTCATGGGCCAGGTCAGGACACAGCAAGCTTCCTAGTGTACTTGAAAACCATCAGAAAGATTTGAGGGAAGAGTGACAAGGTCTGACATGGACACAAATTGCCACAGTGCCTGGCAGAATGTGAGAACATGCAGCACCATGGAGAGACACAAAGTGTTCAAGAAGTTAAGAGAAAAAGATTATTTCAGACTCCTGAGAGCAAGAAAAGCTTCAAGCAGGAAGTAGCATTTCAGCCGAGTATATGCTGATTGGGAAGACAGCAATATTTCAAACGTGCACATGAGGCTTAGGGGATCCATTTGTGATTTCTTCATTCATTCACTTACCATTGCTCCTTTTTGTGCTGTGTCCCTCACTAAGGGTTAAGGATGCAGTGGTGTCTCCATTTTATCCATCCTAGCACCTGTCTTCAATGAGTTTACAATGCAGGTTGAGCGGAGAGAAAAGATTAAACTGGTGTTAATTGCTGGTAAGCCTCTGAGAGTCCAGGCTTGTTACTGCAGCATCGCACAGCAAGGCAGGGAATCTCCGGATTGAATGAGGTACTAATCGTGTGTCGGCTTCTCTAACAGACAGGCAGGTATTTGTCACAAAGGCCGTGACATGATATTCCCTCTGATTGAGACAGCTCCATCAGCCAACCCACTTCACATTTGTGCAATCATCGTCAACAAAACCTGGAGTGCCATTTGCCCACCTGTATAGTAAGTACTAAGGTCCTGATAATTGTTCGTTTTCTCAGAAAAAAAAAAAAGAACAAAACTAAAATTCATCTTTAGATAATAAGTCATCCCAAAGTACAGCAATCTAGCCTCAGTGTTAATCAAGCTCTTTAAGGGGTGCTTATTTCGTGCCAGGGACGCTTCTAAGTGTTTCACAATAATTAACTCATTTAATCTCCACAACAGTCTGCAGCCTGGCACATGCCACACGCCCTTCACCCACCCTGACAACTTCAGCACGCTCCTCCCAGCATCCAGCTGTGATCTGGGGCGTTGCTTTCCATGAGGGCTTTCCTGCCCTGACAGAGCCCATGTTCCAGCCTTCAAGGCAAGGCAAAAGACCAGAGAATTAACACTCCTCCCCTGCATGGGCACCCATGTGTGTACATGGACATGTGTGCACTCACACGCAAGAGCAGCCTCAGTTAAGGATGGCTGGGAGTTGGTGTATAAATACTCCGTCACCCCCGACCATGTGATTTACTCAGAGATGTGTGTTTTAGAGTCTCCAAAGCTCTCCAGCAGGATTAAGCTGGAGTCACCTGCAATGGTAACTTTCTCTTCCCATTCTTCCTTTACTATTTATTCATCTACCTCCTAATTAACTACTTGCTCTTAAATCCATGTCTTGGGGTCTTCCCCTGAGAGAACCCAGGTTATAGCCTTTTGGCAAGGAAGGGTGGTACATCCCTGTAATATTAGTACTCTGGGAGGTTGAGGTGGGAGGATCACTTGAGGTCAGGAGTTTGAGACCAGCCTGAGCAAGAATAAGAGCTTGTCTCTAAAAAAAATAGAAAAATTGTGGGCGGCACCTGTGGCTCAAAGGAGTAGAGTGCTGGCCCATATACCAGAGGTGGCAGGTTCAAACCCAGCCCTGGCCAAAAACTGCAAAAAAAAAAGAAAAGAAAAGAAAGAAAGAAAAATTATCCAGGAATGCTGCCGTGTGTCTGTAGTCCCAGCTACTAGGGAGGCTGAGGCAGGAGAAACCTTTGAGTCCAGGAGTTTGGGGTTGCAGTGAGCTATGATGACTCTGCTGCACTCTAGTCCAGGCAACAGATTCTGTCTCGAAGAAGGAAGGAAGGAAGAGAGGGGGAGGGAGGGAGGAAGAGAGAGAGGAAGGGAAGGGAAGGAGAAAAGAGGGGGGAGGGGAGGGAAGGGAGGAAAAAACACCACCCTTGAGAGAAGGAGATACCATTATTATCATCTTTATTTTGCAGCCCAGAAGACTAAATTGGAGAGAGGTTGAATAATTTGTCCCCAATCACAGAGCTGTCAAGTGGAAGATCCTGGCTTCATACCCACCCACCAGGCTCCAAAGTCAGGCTGTGGACCCCAATACGCTGCTGCCTCTGGCTGGAAGAACAACCCAAACCACTGAGCCCCAGCCTCATTTCGTTGGCTTTATGCCACAGGCCGGTTGGTGAGCTACACAGATGAATACGCATTTCCCCAGATTCATCTATAACCTCCTCTTTGGAGATTCCAGTGTGTAATTCAGAAGTGTGTTTGAGAAGGTATTTGATGTGATTTTCAATGCAGTGGCAGCCACAAGGTGATTCATCACCCGGCTCTCTTTGACAGAGAATTGATCTCCCAGGTCAGGGAGCAAACCTCAATTTACGTAGGATGCACTTGGAATGCGCCCTCTTAGTAGCACACAGAAGATAAAGCACAGTCAATGACAGTTCTTGTCAATGAGTTTGTTATGGCAAGAGGAGAGATGTGTGGCTTTCCTGTGTGCGTGCTGCCGCTAACACTCCTGAGGTATGCTTATTTTTTTCTGTATGGTAAACACTTGGCCCAAATCTTTTAGCCCTGCTTGTCAATCCCTTGACATTTCCAAGTCCTCTTTTCATCCAAGTATCTTCATCCAGTAGCACAAAAGCAAAATGAGTACTTACTTGCTTCCCCGGCCATCAACCATTCTTTTTCTTTCAAACTAGATCTCTCTGATTTTTCAATTTTGTTTCATGTCCGGATGAGTAATTTCAGAACCATGAGATTGGTGAAGGCTAAGCCTCCCCACTCAGGATTTCTGGCCATTGTAGCAAACTGTCTGTGTGATTCATTTGTTGCAGGCACTGACAAAAGAAATTTTTTTCTTAAAGGTATTTCCAAGATCCTGGGCCATGATGGTAGGAAATAACCCCAGAAAGTGATAAAAAGTGTGACACGCACAAAAAAATTAATATTAGATTTATTTTGTCATTAGGGAATTTTATCCTTTTTTCTTTGGGGATGAAATTTGAGCTCTAGAGGATGAGAAATTGAGGAATAGAAGATCTGATCAAAGCTGCCTCTGCTAGCCTAAAGATTAATGTTTTCAAAATACAATTTTATTTTTCTTATGGAAAGGTTTTCTGTTCTTGATTCATACTTTAAAGGAATTAAAAATCATGTGGCTGGCTTCATCCTGCTTCTTAGATAACCTGATCAAGTTTAACCAACAGAACTAAATTTAAGAAAAAGAAAAAGGGAAGAGAAAGAGGAAAACAGTGAAATGAGAGAGAGAGAGACGGAGGATGGAAGGAAGGGAAGGAGGGAGGGAAGGAAGAAAAAACAATATGTAGAGGGCATTCTTTCAGTTTCAAAACCATAACAACTTCACTGGCCATCCACAATAAAAATTCAATGGACAGTCATTCAATGTCTCACTTCACTCTACCTGTGTGAATTCAGTCTTTTAATTCCTTAACTCCAGGGAAAACCCATTTTGTCCTCTTCATCATTTCAGCCACAGAATGGTGATGACTCCAGCCAAGAAACAGAGTCTCTACATGGACTTCATTAAGCATATATATATGCTTTTATACACACACACACATCATGAGGCTCTCCCACGTGAAGACACCTGCTTGATTCTGAAGGGCTAGAAAGATGAACGCTGGAACGACATCAGTCAGGAGAGGTTGGGTTATGCTGCGTAACATCTCAGTGACTGGAAACAACAAAAGTTTATGCCTCGCTTATGCCAAGTGTCTGTCATAGAAATAAAGGGGCCACCACACTGTGCTGGCTCAGGGACCAGCCTGAGGGAGGCGCTCTCTCTGATCTTCCACGATGACTAAAGCAGGAAAAGCAGGATATAGAGAATCTCTCATTGGCTCCTACAAGTGGGATGAGTCATCCTGCTTGCTCTTCATTGGCTAAAACAGGTCAACAAGTGGGATGAGTCACCCTGCTTGCTCTGCATTGGCTAAAACAGGTCAAGTGGTTATGAGCTCCAGGAGGTAGGAAGACACAGTCCTGTGTGCCCACAAGAGGGCGCAACGGAAATATTTGTTGATCAACTGCTACGTTGTGAATGTTTGTCCCCTCTAAAACCCATGTTGAAACTCGGTCCCCATCATAATAGTATTGAGAGGAAGGGAAATCCAACTGTGATATTTGAGGAGGTAATGAGGATTGGAGGAGGTAATTAGGGAGGGGTATGAGTGTCTTCATAAGAGGACAAAGAGAAACTGAGCCAGCAACCTCTCCATGTGGTGCCCTGTACCCACTCGTGACTCAGCAGAGAGTCCCCACAAGCAAGGAGGCCTTCACCAGATGCATCCCCATGGCCTTGGACTTCCCAGCCTCCAGAACTGCAACAAATAAGTTTCTTCTCTTTGTAAATTATCCAGTCTCAAGTAACCAGTGATAGCCATAAAAAAACAGACTAAGACACCAACTATTGCTAACCACACATGCAATTCTTGACATGGAGGCACTCATTGACTTTTCCAGAAGGCAATGCCAAAAAGAAATTTTTAGCAGTTCCCTAGGAGAGAAACAAACGAATGTCACAAGTTCAAGGAAGGCAGAACCTACCTAGAGAGCTGGGCCTTGGGAAATGAGCATGGTTTTTACAGGCTGAGATGAGAAATTGGGCTTTTTAGGTGCAAAAAAGAACAGAGCAAGGATCAGAGGTCAAGAATGCACCAGCCATGTTGCAAAGAGTGAGAGGTTTGTCATAAGTAGGAACGTATAAGAACTAGGGAAAAGGCGTGGGGGGCGGCTCGTGAGAAAAGCACAGAGCAGACCATGGAGGTGTCACTTCTTCCAGCAGATCGGGCCATCATTCATTCATTCATTCATTTGGTAAATACACTCAGTGCCGTACTAGGCTCTGAGAATGTAGCAGCAAGGTAATGAGAACAAAAGAAAGGAAGTGACTTCAAAAAAGATTTTGAAAGGAGACGCGAATGATCTGGGTGAATTTACAAAGGGTGAACTTCACAAGAGGGTAGGTTCAGAAGCCAAAGGTGACTCTGGATATACAGAGCATGTTGCACAGCAAACCCCCAGATAGCACAGGGAGAGCGGCCTGTGAAGAGGGTGGTTTACCTGGATGAGCCACTGCATTTGAGAAGGGCTGAGTTTGAGGTGCCAAGGGCGCCCCAGAGGGCTGCCAACAGGTATTTCTGTGCAGGTCACCAGACGAGGTGAGCCCTCTAGTGGACACTCTGGTGCTCGGTCCTCGTCCTCTCTGAGCCTGTTAACCACACATTTGAGACTGTCTCCAGGAGGCTGGCTTCGGGCATCTACAGCCACTTTGCCCAGTGCTGACGGTGTGCCAGGCCCCTTGAAGGACCCTGGGGATTCAAAATTTGAATAAGCACCCTTAGCTTTTCAAGGTGCTGGCCATCTGGTGGAGAGACAGATGTACATGTAGACAACATCAGTACGTGAGAATGTCATAAGAGTGAGATGCTAGGGGGCAAGGGGATAGCATGAAAATAAGGCCAAGAGTTCTTCCTGCACCGGAGAGAGGCAGGGAAGGCTTCATAAAGGAGGTGATCCTTGAACTGGATCTTAAAGGGTGAATAGGAGTTTGCCAAAGGAAAGGGAGGGAAGGGCAATATAGGAGCGGGAACAGTAAATCGAAGTCAACAAGCTTGAAAGAGGTGGGAAAGGAGTGTTGGGAGACTCAAGTGGTTTGCAGCATAATAGACAGTGGTGGGCAGAAACCACAGAGGACCCTAGGGCCCACAGGATTCAAGCATGAAGAGCAGGCCCAGACAGCGCAGAAGTGGCTCTAGAGCTGTTCTCGCAGGAAAGACACACACCCATTTGCCCACACTCCGTCCCACGGCATCTCCTGGGGCAGCTCTCGCCAAGCCTGAGTCCGCAGACCAGAGGCCCTCGACAACACCCATGAACTTTCTCTCATCAACAGGTGCTGCGAGCAACAGAACGGGCTCCCGGGAACAGACAAGGGATAAGCAGAAATGACCCAGTACTTGTCTGGGAAACATTTGTTTTAGTCTGGGTTCTCCTAGAAGCAGACACTGCAACAAGGATGTGAGCACCTGAAATTTACTCAGGAGGTGCAAGAAAAGGCCAGTGGAGGTGTGGGGAAGTGAGGCGGGGAAGGCAGGCGGGTGGCCAGGACAGGGAGTGTCTGCAAATAAGTTACGTTGCAGCTGAGGGAGCTAGGTTCCAGGGGGCCCTGGGGAGTGGAGTCAGTCTCTCTCTCTCTCTCTCTCTGGGCGCTCTCTCTCTCTCTCTCTCTCACACACACACACACCCCTATGTTTCAGCCCCAGGGACAGGGCAGTGGGGGGCATCTGTGCCCCATATCCCCTCCATCATTGGCTGAGATATACATTCCGGGAGCATTAATTCCCTGGAAGGCAGCAAACCACCAGCAGGCAAAGAAGAGCAGGTGCAGAGGGCTGGAGTCAGGCCATGTGCCCTGAAGCAGGAAGGGTGAGGAGATCTGAGGGGGCCCACGGCACCCCCCACACTTCATGCCCCTTGTTCCCCCTCCCAGCTGAGGGGGAGAAACACCTCTAAGGGCCCGATTTCTCCCTTTCTCCTCCACATGAAGGTTGGAAGAAGAGTCAGAGGAAAACCACCAGTCCAAAGGAGGGGCCGATATCCATCCGTAAGCCTCCAAGCTCCACCGTCCTGACTATTTTGGGCTGGTGCATCTGCCAACTGGTGCAGGTTCGTCCTCTCACTCCATAAAACAAGTGAGCAAAAGAGAAAGGCAGCTCGTGATAATCCCGCGACGAAGTTGGAGCACGATCTGACTTTAGGTCTATAACGAGTCTCCCGGTTCTCTCCATCTGAAAATACCAGTGTAAAGCTGCTTTAAATACACCACCTTCTCCTCAACCAGAGAAGTGTACACATTTTCAGATGCCACAGCCATATGGAAACATAAAGTTTTGTTTTGTTTTTAGTCCTGTGGTTTGCAAACTCTTCTGAGGCCTAAGAGCTCTGCAGAGGTGTCTCGGGAGGTGGAGAAGGGAGACGTTTTCTGCTCTGAGCCCCTTAGTTTGAGTTCCCCCAGAAGCTGACCTGGAGTCAAGGATTTAAGCACAAGTTGTCTACTTGGGAGGTGATCCCAGGCATCGCTGCTTGGGGAGCGAGGAAGTGAGAAAGGGGAGAGAAGGCGGCCAGTGAAGGGTGTGTTATCAATGCAGTGACCACTGCAGGCAGCTGGGGCTGGTCTGGATGACCAGATGTCCCTGGATGACCAGCCCCAGGGACATCCCAGCTCGAGCACCAGGGAGCTGGGGTGTGAATACCCCAACTCCTGTCAATCAACCAGCAAAGGCTGCTTGAGGAGGTGTTAATAATTCCCCAGCACACCCAGCCTGCCAAGTGGGTGGCAAAATAGTCTCTAGCAGCCAGAGAAAGCCTTTGAGTGGGGGTGGGGAGACGCATGAGCTGACAGTTGGAATTTAATGGAATGAACCAAAATATTGTAGAAGGGCAGAATATGGAAGATATAGCCCCTCCTCCGCTCTGACTCCTCTGAGGGGCTTAAATTTTAGCCTTTTTACATATTGAGATGTTGGGTCATAAATGCTACTACCTATAATAGAGACATTCTAACCAAAAAACAAACCAAACAGGTTCTATGAGGTCTAACGCTAAGTTTGTGAAGTCATTCTAGAAAAAGCGCTACACACCTCATCGCTGAACGTCACTACCGACCACCTTCCAAGTCCTCCCCTTGGGAAGCTATGACCGAGGCCAACGCTTAGTCCACCCATCAAAGCAATTTTGGATCTCTTTTTTCAGAATGGCCATCAGAGCTGTCGCCGTATAAAACCTCTGTTCTGATCCAGGGCACTTACTTTACAAGTAAGAACATGGAGGCCCAAGAAAGGGAGGATGTACCCTCACCCCCGGAGCATTATAGGGACCAGAACCGAGGTCTCCTGGGCTTCAGACCAGGGCCCTTGCCCCACTGCCCTCATTTCCACGAAAGCCCATTTTTGCTGCTATCCATTTTTCCCGATTCCATTTCTACACGTTATCCTCGCTCTCCTCGTGTGCCCCGGTGACCTTAGCTGACTGTTTCCCAGCATCAGACACTCTGCCATCTCACTAGTCATATATAATACCATTCTCTTTCCATCTTTATCCAGATCCTTTGACAAAACCTTTATGCATTTGCAAACAGTGACCAAAAGTATGAAAACCAGAGGATTGATGTTGGCACAACCACTTTAGAATTAAATGTAAATACTCCACTTCGCCGGGGCGACATGCTGGGCTGATAAAACGGCTTCTGCAAACTCAGTACCAAGGGGTCTGTTTCCAAGACAGCCGCCTATTGTCTTTCAGGTTTGAAGATTATTCAAAAGGCAGGGGCCACTTTATACATGAATAGGTGGATGTCTTAATTTATAAAAGCCACTGTGTGTCCTACTAACCTCTACGTGGTGGCACTCTTTCTAGCCCATACTAAGTGCTCAAGAAATGTGTGCTAAGCGAATAAAGAAAAAATGCTGTAGCTCTTTACTCTCTGCCTCCCCCTCACACTGAAATCAAAAGGCCGGCAGGGAGGGTTTTCATGTCTACACCAAGATCCAATGACATTCTACCGAAAATCGACCATGGCTGCTTTGCCAAAGAGTTTTCTTGAAACCAAAAAATAGTAAGATCAGTCATTTATTAAATAAATATTGATTCAATGCTAATGCGTTGGAAACCAGGCTTCAATGGTGAGGAAGAGAAGAGAAGAAGAGACTCTGCCTTTTTGAAGCGTGCAGCCCAGTCACGAATCAAGTAATTGCACCATTAAAGGTCAAGTTGCAGCTGTGAAAAGTGAATGTCAGGGTTTTAAAGACATGACCGTGAAGTCTTTGATGTTCCTCCACTTGAGAGGTGGAGGTCAAGGTCCCCCTTTCCCTGAGCGTGGGCTGGACCTGCTGCCTCACTTGTAGGGGACAGGAGTGATGGGATATCATTTCCAAGACTGGGTTATAAAAGGAATATGGACCCCATCCTGGGTACAGTCTGTCTCCTATCACTTGCTCTGGAGGAAGTACCATTTGCAATGTTGTGAGGCCGCTCAGGCATGTGATAAAGTGGGGGCTCTTTGGTGAGAAACTGAGGCCTTCTAGCAACCACAGGAATCATCATGGAAGCAGAAAATCTCCTTCCCAACTGAGCATCCAGGTGACTGCAGCCCTGGCCAACTGCCTGACTACAACCTCATGAGGTACTCTGAGCCAAAATCACCCAAAAGCCACTCCTAATTACCTAACCCACAGCTGAGAGATAATAAATGTTTGTTGTTTTATAGAGGTTTGGGGAAATTTTTCTTTTTTTTTTTTTGAGACAGAGCCTTGAGCTGTCACCCTGGATAGAGTGCCGTGGCATCACAGCTCACAGCAACCTCCAATTCCTGGGCTCGAGCGAGTCTCCTGCCTCCGCCTCCCAAGTAGCTGGAACTACAGGTGCCCGCCACAATGCCCGGCCACTTTTTGGTTGCAGCCGTTATTGTTGTTTGGCGGGCCCCGGGCTGGATTTGAACCCGCCAGCCCAGGTGTATGTGGCTGGCGCCTTAGCCTGTTGAGCCACAGGCACCGAGCCGGTTTGGGGAAATTTATCCCACAGCAATAAGTAATTAACAGGAAGGGGAAGTACACGATGGCATATAATGTGAGTTTATTGTCTGATCTGGGAAGTCAGAAAGAGCTTCCTTGAGAAAGCTGTTGAGTAATAGAGGAGCAAGAAAGCTGAGAAGGGTAATCCAGGGAAAGGAGGTGACTTGTGCAAAGGCCCTGGGGCAGCAAGGAGTCTAATGACACTAAAAGAAGCTGGTGAGGCTGCTCCATATAGATCAAGTGGGACCGTGATGTGTAATGAAGCTGGAATAACGTCAGGGAAGCACCCACCATGGGGGGCACCTCAAGACACTGTCAAGGACTTTGGTCTCTATCAGGAGAGCAATGGGAAGTCTTTGACAAGGTTTAAACAGGTAGATGACTTGATCAGACTTGTATTTCCTTCATGTTCTTTCAACTATTATTTCTTATCATAGCATTCAGCTGACAGCTTCTTTGCACTGGGCATGTTTTGATTTCCACATAGACTTTCTGCAAATAATGGAAATTATATAGGCTAAAAAGAATACCCTGCTTATAAGTTGCAATGCTGACTTCATTCTAACCCATATCCTACTGCGGTGGCTGCCAGTCATCTGCTGTCAACTCTGAGAGTAAGAGAGACAAGATTTGGGAAACACAGAATAATGGAAGGGGTTCCCTTAAAGATGAATCCCGAATCCCCAAAATCAGATTCCATTGTTGGGGTATAGATTCACCTGTGTTTTTCTTTTTTTTTTTTTTTATTCCCAGGGATTTTTATCACATTATCAAGAGGACCTGGGTTCCCAGATGCAGAGCCTGGAGCAAGGATTCAGAATCATGCAAGTTACTGAGGAAGGACTCTCCAAGAGAAGAAAGCCAAGCCAGGATGTGACCCCAGGTAATGAGCAGCCCTGGCCTGATCCACAGGGAGCCTGCGGTACATGAACTGTACATGGAATTGTCCCCGCCCATGACACGAAGCCAGCTTCTTATATCCCCAATTAGTCAGTCATTGGCTGTGAGTTGCTCCTGTCTATCAAGGGCATTTCTTTGGAGAAGACGTAGTTTGTTTTTTTTTTAGAGACAGAGTATCACTTTGTCACCCTGGGTAGAGTGCTATGGCATCACAGCTTACAGCAACCTCCAGCTCTTGGGCTTAAGCAAGTCTCTTGCCTCAGCCTCCCAAGTAGCTGGGACTACAGGCGCCCACCACAACACCCGGCTATTTTTTTTGTTTGCAGTTTGGCCAGGGCTGAGTTTGAACCCGCCTCCCTTGGTATATGGGGCCGGTGCCCTACTCACTGAGTCACAGGCACCGCCCAAGAAGAAGTAGTTTTGCCAGATAAAATAAAATATTTTTATTTGCCAAATACAGTACCCTAAGAAAAAGTGCAGCTATGAGCCATTAGCAGCTGACACTCACAGTTGCTGGGAATGGGCTGGTAAAGGGAATATTGGCAGGACACCAAAACAGTGTCAACCACAATCAGCGACTCTGCAATGGTTCAAAACATCTCTCATCTATAGGATAGGAGTAGCTGGCTGCTCAGTAATGTTCTGGGAACCAATGATAAATTCCTCCATACTTAGATGCTAGGATAGAGCCCCCAGTGAACCAGGACAAAGCCACTACTATTCAGTTGTGCTTGCACTTCCGACCAACTCAAGGTTCCCAGGGAATCCAACCCACATCCAGAACTTGCAACTTACCAAAATGCAGCAAGAAGCCAATAAGCCAAAATCCATCTGAGCATCATTAACTAAAAGTTGCACAAAAATTCCACAGAGGGACCCCTCAAAGTTCAGATGACTAGGTCCCCTTTGATAAGGTGGGTATGGTATAGAGTATACAGTGGTACTTAAAAGCAAAGACTCTGGATCCAGACTGAGTTCAAATCCCAGAGTCCCCCTTACCAACTGTGTGACTCTAGTGATCCCACTAGATCTATGTAGATCTATGCATGACCTCTGTCATGCACTCGATCTATGTAGATCTATGCACGACCTCTTTGAGACTTAATTTCTTACCTGCAAAGTAGAAATTATAATAATAGTCCATACTTATAGGGTTCATGCCAGCAGAGGACCAACTGAATTAATTCCATATAAACTGCTCAAAAATGCACCTGCCTTGGAGTATGCATTAATAAATGTTAATGATTAATATGATTATTTAGCTATCAAAAAGAGAGCGGGCGGGGACTTTGAAACTAAAATTTCCCAGATCGGCTTCTCCCAGAGTCCTGAAAACATCCTTCCGTGACCCACATTCTGCTGGGCTGTAGCATTTGGCCATGAGCTTCCTGGGGGCTTGACGGGTGTCGTTTTCATCTTTGCACAGTGCTGTGGGCGCCTTGTTGCGTCTGATAAATATTTGATTGCTAGAGACTGCCATCGCCCCAGAGTGGCAGGGAAGGAAGATTGCTGTCACTCAAGCCTGTCCACTCCACCTGTGTCTACAACCATGGCAGGTGCGACTGCGTGTTCAAAAGCTCTGACAAGTCATGCTTGGAGCCTTGGATTTCCAGGCATACAGTGGAGAGGCTGATCTAGAGAATATCTCTGGGCAGCGTTTGTTGAGTCCTCCCTCTGTCTATATTAAACATTTCACAGACATTACCGTGTTACATCATCTCAACAACTGTATCTTCTATTACAATCACTCCAATTGAGCACAGGAGAAACCGAGGCTCAGCTGTCTTCTCTGAATCATGAACCTGGGAGGGTCTCTTACTCTCAGACATACGCCGTCTCCAGCAGGAAGGGCACATGCTTGCCAATGCTGGCCAAGCTCCCTTAAATTTAAGGAGCTATTTGTGGGCAGGTGCTGAAGCCAAAACTCAGGAAGAGGGGGACAATCTTGGCCAGCCACCTGCTAGCTCACAGCCAGTGTTCATGTTCTCCAAAGCTGGGCGCAGACCAAAACAGAGTACAGGATACCTCCTGGATGGTGCAGACCCAGAGCAGTAGTAGAGCTAATAATACAAAAAAGTACAGTAGTCAATACTGCCAGGCATGGTGGCACATACCTGTAGTCTCACGGAGGCAAGAAAGGATCACTTGAGCCGAAGAGGTCTGGGCTGTGGTGCACTGTGCTGGTTGGTGTCCACACTAATTTCAGCATCAACATGGTGACCTCCTGGGAGCAGGGGAGCACCAGGTTGCCTAAGGAGAGGTGAACCAACCCAGGTCAGAAGTGAAGCAGGTTAAAACTCCCATGCTGATCAGTAGTGGCATTGCACCTGTGAATAGCCACTGTGCTCCAGCCTGGGCAACATAGGGAGACCCTGTCTCTTTAAAATAAATAAATAAATAGAAAGTCCAGATTGCTGAGTACTTACTAAATGCCAGACTTTGTGCTAAACCCCTGTTTTGGTGGAGTTCACCCAAAGCTGAGTCAAAGATCTGGGGGCAGGTCATGTATTTGGGAAGAGACCCCAGGAACCACAGTGAGGGAGCTGGGAAATGAGACGGGAAAGAGGAACATTGATAAAGGGTACAGGAATGAGGAGGTCACCTCTGTAGGCAACTGAGATTCAGTCCCACTGGGGACAGTCAAGGGAGCTCTGTGTTACACACTTGAGCATCATTCCACTGAGTGTAGAGAAGTGGGGGGACATCCCTGGTACTTCTAAATGCCTCATGAAGGGGCTGCGCACCGGCCCATGGCCAAGAGCATAGCCCTTGGGCAGAGAGAATCACAGGGGCTTGAGGCGCAAGGCCACAGAAATACACAGGATCTTCTTGGCAAACCTGCAAGTGACAAGGGAATTTCAGAAGGGCCCTGGCACGTCTGCTGTGGCTGTCTCACCAGCCCAAGGAGGCAAGTTCCATTACCGTGCCTATTTTATAATTGAGAAAATTGAGATTGAGACTCAGTAAGATCAAAGAATGTACTCAAGATCTCAGAGCTGACAAGCTGAGACTGACTCGGGCAGCCCATGATCCAGGCCTCAGGCCATCCTGCTGCCTGTCTGAAGTTCACCCTGAGCCCGTGTTGTTTGACTCTGCAGGTGGGAAGCAGCCCATGGAATCCCTGGCATTCTGGCCTTGTTGGTCTATTTATTTTAATTGTATATATTTAAAGTGTACACTGTGATGTTTTAAAATACATGTATGTAGTGAAATGGTTACTATAATTGGGTAAATTAACATGCCCATCATTTCATCTCATTCCTTTTTTGTGTCAAGAAGACCCAATATCTACTGTTAGCAAAAATCCCACATACAGTACAATATTAACTATTGTCTTCATGTTGTACATTGGATCTCCAGATTTGCCCCTAGTGGTCTGTAATTTTGTATCCTTTGACCTATACACCTGTGTCAGCATTGCCAGCCACGCAGGTGAGCACCATTTTATTCTTTCTGTGTGTATACCACTTCCTTTAACTCCAAATCCTGCCTATTTTCCACATACTGCTCAACCTATGGCCCAACAGTTTGGAGTAAGGGCTGGGGCTGAGCCCATGTTGCCCCTACCATGAAATAAACAGAGAAATAAACAGAGTTGGGGGGGACTTCTCTGTCCTCACCAATGCCAATTCCACTGTGCTTTGTTGAAATTGTCAGGGGAGAAAAAGCCTCTCTTCTGTGCCTTATTTCAGACGCTAGGGAGGGGTTATGCCAGCGTGCCTCCAGCCGGGCGGAAGGAAATCACCTCTCCCCTAGAAACAGCAGAGTCACCCTTAATCCAATTACCTCCTAGACACGTTCAACCATGCAGTCTCCCAATGTCACCTTGTTTTGGAAGATGTCAGCCACAACACATGGACACTTGTCCTTCATTTTTACTCCTTCTCATGTGCAAAACATCGCAAGAAACTTAGGAGGTAGACAGGGGAGGAATTCTATGCCCATTTTTCAGTTAAGGAGACAGGCTCAGCTGTGTTTCTTGCCTGTTTCAAGATCACAAAGGAGAACTGCCTATAGGTCTTCTAGTTCCAAATCCAGGACCATTGCCACAGCACCCACGTGTATGCCCGGATTAGGGCTGGCAGCCGGGGCAGACACACACCCTGGCATAGCACCGGAGCCCTGAAGCCAGCTTAGAACCTGTTTCTTCATCTGTCAGTGGAGCTCATGAACTAATCAAGCTAGAATCTTCAACATGACCAGCAGGGATGATTGATGCCCCTACCTCCAGAACATTCCTCCTCCATTCTATCACTTGTCTATTTCCTTTCCAGCACTCAGCTCAACTGGTATTTATCTTCTCAATTAGGATATTTATTGATTGTATCTTTCTCTAGATTGTAATCTCCAAGAGGACGGAGTCCACATGGGTCTTGTTAAACTCTGTAACCACAGAGATGCAGCAGAAGGAAAGTTGAGTGGACTTAAAGCAGGAAAAGGACTCATCACTGGAGGGTCCAGTAATATTTGCTATAACTAATGAATCATGAGGTACATTAGGGAGGCACAATCATAGCCTGAAATGACAATAGCTTGAGTCCCTTTTCCAGCACTAACTACCTGTGCAAACTTGGTTAACCAATTTCACCTCCCTGAGTCAGTTTTCTCATCTGTAAAGTGGACATAATGATGGTACGTGCCTTTTGGGGCTGTTGTGGGGATAAAGTACAATAACAGAGATAGAGCTCTCAGCACTGTGCCTAGAACATACTTAGCCCCGAGAAATATATTCATTCCTCAGCCCTCTCAATGTGCCTTTGCTGATACACACCAGTGCGATCCTGGGACAGGTGTGCCTTGAGATGATGTGTGTGTGGTAACAGACTCAACAAGGCCATAACTGAGAGGAATCTGTGATGCGAGTGTGTGCAAGGTGGTGAGAGAGAGAGAGAGGCTGCTTTCAAAATCTACCTGCCCCGCCCCCACGGGCTCTTGACAATGATAACGGCGATTCTAAAGAATTCACCAAAACATGCTATCAGCCTTGATTACAAAGAAAAAGTGATTTTCCTGAAGTGGATCCTCCATCTGCTGGAGATAGCCAGGCCCCAGGGACAAGATAAGCAATGCTGCTGCAGAGAAAGTCCTGGAACTCTGCAAACCCATCAGTATGATTTCTGCAAAGTCTTCAACACAAAGCATACTCCTTCCCGCAGCCAGCCTGACGAACAAAGTGCAACAAAACCCCAGGAAAAGCCCATCCCGGCCGTTGGTCCCTCCCAGGCCCAGCTCCAACTGCGGCAGCCCACAGAACAGCCTTGGAAATAGACGATAAATGGCGCCTTTTTATTTATGAGCACTTTCCATTACAGGCATAATACTCCCATTCTTCCCCAGCTTGTATATAAACATCTCAAAATAGGCTTATTTTAAAAGGACCTTGGGACACAATCCTTGTGTTTGAGAGAGCGGCTGACGTGCTTATGCACACTGACAGCAGGCTGGGCTCCTGCCGAGCCCTTCCCTTCCACAACTCTTGCTCCTCAGAGAAAAGAACTTGCTCCAGAGCCCGTTTGGCCCTGGAAGTCCAGTGAGTGGGCAGTGACAAAGTCATGTGCCACTCCAGAGTCACATGGCTGGTCCTGTGAGTGGCAGTTTGGGAACCCATGGCCATTTGACCCATGACAATGATTCACATTTGTGATAAGTCACAGGTTTCCAAAGCCTTGCGTTCTGGCTTTAGCTCATTTAATCCCCCACCGCCACACTAGAGTTAGTTATTAGAATGCTTCAGATGAGGGGGTGGCATCTGTGGCTCAAGGAGTACGGCACCGGCCCCATATGCCAGAGGTAGTGGGTTCAAACCTGGCCCTGGCCAAAAACTGTAACAACAACAAAAAATTTGGCTCAGCGCCTGTGGCTCAATGGGCTAAGGCGCCAGCCACGTACACCTGAGCTGGCGGGTTCAAATCCAGCCTGGGTCCACCAAACAACAATGATGGCTGCAACCAAAAAATGGCCAGGTGTTGTGGCGGGCACCTGTAGTCCCAGCTACTTGGGAGGCAAAGACAGGAGACTCGCTTGAACCCAGGAATTGGAGGTTGCTGTGAGCTGTGACGCCACAGCACTCTATCCAGGGTGACAGCTTGAGGCTCTGTCTCAAAAAAAAAAAAAAAAGAATGCTTCAGATGAGAAAACTTAGTCCCCAAAGTATTAAATACCTTAACCTCTGCCACAGAAGAATTGGCAGTCAAGTTTGAATATACTGTCAAAATGGTTAATGATTCATTAGCAAATCTGTCTGAAATCACTGTCCTTGTGTTTGGTACAGTTCTGACTGCGGAGCGTTCACTGCCTCCTCCCTCTGCCCCACCCCGCCAGCCCATTACTTTGCTGGGTGTTTCTTGTGAATGCGGCTTTGGCTGTGCAGGCCCAGGGCTGACTCCCAATGGCTGGCCAGGCCTCTACCCAGCTAAAGATGATAGCACCTTTTCCCAATCTCTATGCAGAGAGTAAAGCGATTTTTTTGTTCTCATGTTCTGTTTTCAAAGGCCAGGTATAATTCGTATTCTCTTTAGCAATCCTTTATATGGTACTTATTATTTGCCAGCTATTGTTCCAAATGCACTTCAAATCTTAATGCACTGAATCTTCATAACATCCTTATGAGGTAGGTTCCATTATTATCCGTAATTTGTAGGTGGGGAACTGAGGCACAGACAGCTTAGGTGACTGTCTCAAGGTCACACATCTAGTACGTAGAAGAGCCAGAATTTGAACCTAGCCTGGTTCCAAAGTCCGTGCCTTCTTAACTACTGCTTTATATTCTTAAACATTAGTTTTTATACTTCAGGTGATTGTGTGTGGTTACTTACAAATGGGAGAGTACCTGTTACAATTCATGGATGCAGGAAGCATTAACACTGGATGAGCACCTGCAAAAGACCAGACTTTGTTCCTAGAGCATCAGCATGTCATCTGATTACTTTTTGACAATCTTAGGAGGCAGATGTTGTGATCTCCAGTTTACAAATGAATTAATTGAGCCTAAAAGTGTACAACAGAATAGGAATCCTAACCCCATGACTGACACATGGGGGTCATTCAACAAATATAAATCAAATTATTTAGTGTCTAAGAATAGACCCAGACATGCAAACTGGTTTACAATAGGGCTTAAATGTGAACCCAGGTCTCTCTGACATTCACCTGAAAACTAACCAAGACATCCTTAAGTAAGATAATTAGAAGGCTATGGGCTATAACTTATTTTTTATAAAAGTAGTTATATTAACAAATATATCCATATATTTACAACACACTTTATATTAATTAACATACTATACATGAATTTGTATCTATATTAATTAATATAAATAATTAATTTAAATAGAATAGATATTAACTGATTGCTAATTATTAAGGATGAGAACTTCAGTTTCAAACTTTGCTTCATTTAACCTGAACTGTTCTTTTTGCTTTAAAGATTTTATGTAACTTTTCATTATTATTTATTGCTTACAGATATTTAATTCACATGGAATTTATTTTGGTATATGGTATGAATTATACTTTGATAAATAAAACATACAGAATGTATAATAAAAGTTCTATATTTCAATTTGAAATAATTTTAAATTTCCAGAAAATTGGGGAAAGGAAGATAGTGGCGCCCCGCAGCCAGAGGAGAGAGGTCACCGGGATTCCGGGTGCAGCCAGACTCGTAGGCTGTGGCCACATCCCCACAGGCTCTCTCCTCACGCCTCCTGACAGGCTGTGTGGGAGGATGTGTCTGGTATCTTGAAAGAAGAACTATCCAGGAATCCCCTCCCAAGTTCATGCATCTTTTCAGGAATGCCAGTAAGCGGTGGATTACATTTCAGCACTTTAATTTCCTCAAACGCATGTCACACAACTGAACAGAAGGTTCAGCCAGCAAGTTAAACCAAAGCCAGAACCACTGGCATCTCCTTTCCTTGAAAAAACATCTTCAGGTCAAGCTAAGCCTGAAATACACGAGATGAGACCCTTTCATCCCCCAGTGTATCTTTGTCCAGAAAGCCACATGAAAAGGAACTGATGGAACTAGAGTCAGCCTCAGTCATTGAAGGCTCAGCAAATGTGGAAAAAGAGACAAAGATGAAAATCAGTGGAAAGAGATGAAGCTGTGTGTGGATGATCTTCCGGGAATTCTGGCTTGACTGTCCGAAATCAAGCTCACAGCTCTAGTTGTGAGCAGCACCTCAGCTGGATTTGCGTTTGGCCCCGGGACCTCTCCACTGGCCTGTTTCCTGCTCACTTCTGTTGGGACGGGCCTCCCATCCTGTGCTGCCAACTCTATCAATCAGTTTTTTGAGGTGCCATTTGACTCAAACATGAATAGGACAAAGAACAGACCTCAGGTTCATGGACAGATCGGCCAGCTGCTAGCTGTGTCCTTTGCCACTTGTGCTGTTCTGGGAGTCGCCCTTCTGATCTGGGGGGTCAGTCCACTCACAGGAGCGTTGGGGCTCGTCAACATTTTCCTTTATACCTGTCGAGGATCAGCATTGCCAACACGTGGTCGAGGCCATCCTACCGGTCACGGGTTGGACAGCGGCCACTGGCAGCCTGGCTGCTGGAGCCTTTCTTCCGGGAGGAATCCTCTACTCCTGGCAGTTGCCTGATTTCAACGCCCTGAACTGGGGCCTGCGCGAGGACCACTCCCGAGGCGGCTACTGCACGATGGCGGTCACCCACCCGCGCTGTGCCGGCGCGAGGCCCTGCACCACGGTCTGGCCTTGGTCGCGCTGTCCGCAACCGCGCCGGCGCTGGACGTCACCACGTGCCCCTTCCCGGTCGTCTCCCTCCCCATCCACATCTCCTCCCTCGGCCTCCGCTTCCACATACACGCAGACCGCAGCAGCTCGAGGAAACTTCTGCAGCCTGTGGCACCTGCCGCTGCCGCTGCTGCCCTTGCTGACCTGTGAGCGCGGGCGCGGGCCGACGGCACAGCTGCCCGCTGAGGACACGGGGCGCGCGGGCCGCACAGGCCTTCTGTGAAGAGTTTGAGAAGAGGAATCGCTGGTTTTAGCACAAGATGGTAAAATTATTTGGTGCTCAGTGATCCCTGGACAATTATTTTAAATGATATACAATATGCCCTCCAAATACAAAATGGGTTAGCCCAATTAATGACTATGAAGAAAGACGATTTTTCCCCTTGAGGGTCTTTACACACCCCTTCCTCTGAACCCGTCCCGCCCGCTTTTTCTCGTCCTATCTGGATACACCTGTGCACTTTCCTGGCTCCTTCCCTTCCACCCCCCACTTGCCACCTACCAACCCGAGTGGCGGCAGGTGGCCCCTGAGGACAGCACTTGATAACGTGCTATCTGCAGCCTGTGTGCGCAAGTCCCTGCTGGGCCTGTTCCCAGAAAATGCACACTCTGGCCCCGGCACCCACTTTCCTGTGAATGAGCCCAGGTCCCCACTCCCCAGTCTGGGCTTCCTCTACTCCACGCATCCTCTCCAGCTGGTAATAAACTATTAATATCAAGGGTAGACTGCCACTGGGAGAGAGATTTCAAACGGCTGCCTGGGAGCGGGCGGTCTCAGACTGGACTGCCGGCCCCTACACCCCATCACCAGGATCAGCACTTCGAACCGGGGAACCGAAGGCATCTTTATAATCCACCGTAAACTGCAGGTACTATATTAGGCATTTCTTTCTGGAAGGGTAGCTGTAGGTTTAATAGTAGAAATCCCTCCAGCTACCAGCCTGTCACTGAACCTCTTTGGTCACCACTGTGGGCCATCAGCTCCTCCCGGCTGCACCGCTTTCTCCAGCCTGTATGAGAAGTGAAGTCAGGGAAAAGGGTGTGCTGGGCTCGCCAGGCACCTTGCTCACTTTCTTCAGAGAAACACGCATTTCCCTCCTGAGATCTCCTGAATGAAGTTAGCCTCCACATGTCCAATGGCGCTGAGAGGCAGAAGCATAGTTCTGAGAGTTTTGTGAGTTGCCCTGTGATCGGGTGTGGCCCGGGTACCAGACACAGTCACCTGTAGCTCTTTAGTGCTTCATCCTGCTACAGGGTTATGTAGAGCCCCAGTGGCTGAAGGTCCAGTGCTAGACGGAACCAGGGCCCTGCTGCACAGGGCTTAAGAAGCCCTGGCAATATGCCTGTTCTCTCAGAAATTTCTAAAGAGATTGCAGATAGCCTCTGATCTCTGTGACTACTTACCCAAAATCTCTCTTGGCCGTCTCCTGTAGGGAACACGGCATAGGAAAGTCTAGAGAAAGCAGCTACAACTTGTCATAGCCTTCACATTTGCAAAATGCTTTGATTCCATTTTTCCTCTCCAATAAAACAGTACATAAAGAGTGTGTATCATGATATTGTATTTAATCATCCTGTGCTGACCTGCACGGTCCCTGGTGACACTTACCTCCTTCAAGAGCCGGCAGAGGGTGACAGGGCACAGAGGCATTTGTTTTCTTTTTAATTGTAAATTGAAGAATTATACTTGTATCTATTTATGAGGTACAAAGTGATGTTGTGATATACAAATTCAATGTGGAATAATTAAAGGAAGCCAATGAACATGTTAAAAAAAATTTCCAGAAAATTGTTATTATTGAGAGTTCTTGTAAGCCTTCACCCAGCTTCCCTTAATGGTAAGAACTTACATAACCATAATTCAATAATTATTGAAATTGTGCTATGGTTATATAAGTAACCACAATCCAACCTAAGATTCTACATTGCGTGGAGCTGTCATTTCTCTCAGTTCCTCCAACCCGATAGTTCCTTAGTCTTTATCTTCCGTACCGTGACACGTTGAGAGGGTACTGATTAGCTATTTTGTAGAATGTCCCTCATTTTGGGTTCCCCTGATGTTTTCTTAAGATCAAGCTTACGCTCTGGGGGCAAGGCCAACATGGGTGTGATATTGTATCCTCCTCAGAGAGTCACATCGGGGTTACGTGATGTCAGTGGGTCTCAATGCGGGTGACCTTAACCTTGATCCCTTGGTCAAAGTGGTGCCTGATGGGTTTCTACATTGTCATGTCACTGTTTTTCTCTTAGTATTACAATTAATAAACACCTTGTGGGGAAATACGTGGACATAATGCAAATATCCTGTCTCTCATCACATTAAATACTAATTTTAGCATCTGTGGATATACTTATCTGCAACACTTATTATTGCAGCATTTGTCAAATGGTGATTTTCTATTTCCATCATTTCTCTACATTTATTAATCAGAATTCCTTGGCAAGGAAGAGCTACCCCTCTTCCTCCAATACATATGATTACTTATATCAGCATGGATTCATGAATATCTATTTCATTCTACGGGTTATAATCCAATCCTTATAGAAATTCTAACAGACCCTTTTTTCTCTTGCTGAATTTACTACTCTATTTCATGGATATTTGGGTGTATTCCTGCCCCAGCAATGTACTATCTTAATCTTTACAGCTTTGTAATACTTATTAGAATCTAGACATTAAAGTTCCCTTTCCCTGTCATTTTTTTTTTCCAAAAATTCCTTGGCTGCTCTCCCCTATTTATTTTCCAGATGAGTTTTTGAATAATTTTGTCAATTTACACAATTTACACAACCCTAAGGGCATGAGGCTGAAATTGTATTCGATTTAAAAACTAATTTGGGGAAAATTGTCTTCTTTACGACATTAAGTCTTCCCATCCAAAAACATGATATGCCTCTCCATGTATGCGAGTCAGCTTTCGTATGCTTTTAGGAAGTTTTGCCATTTATTTTGTGTAGGTACTGTGCCTTTGGTAGCAAAATTTTAAGAGTCTTCTTTTCCCCAGGTTTTTTTTTTTTTTTCGGTAAACAGATATCTTATTGAACTCTCTTTTTGGTACTCAATTTTTAGTTTAGTTATTTATCCAGCAGTTCTTTACCGAGTACCTACCATGTACCAGGCACTGAGGTAAGAAATGGGGAGTCAGCTTTGTTCTGGCTCTTCCGGAGCTCAAATTCTAGCATATGTGGCAGACAAATAAAAATATATAAATATATCGGCGGCACCCATAGCTCAGTGAATAGGGTGCCGGCCACATACACTGGGGCTGGAAGGTTCGAACCTGGCCCAGGCTAGCTAAAACAACAATGACAACTACAATAATAACTATGTATATATATATATTTACAAGCAGAATCTGTATTTATAATATGCAGTGATAATTGCTCTATATCAGCCGTCCTCAACTTTTTGGGCTCCAGGGATCAGTTTCATGAAAAACAATTTTTCCATGAACCAGGGAGGGAGGATGGTTTCAGAACAAAACATTCTGAAGCACTACATTTCTTGTGCCTTCTATTTCTATTATTATTACATTGTAATATATAACAAAATAATTATATAGCTCACCTTAATGCAGAATCAGTGGGAGCCCTGAGCTTGTTTTCCTGCAACTAGATCAGCGGTTCTCAACCTGTGGGTCGTGACCCCTTTGGGGGTCGAACGACCCTTTCACAGGGTCGCCTAAATACATCCTGCATATCAGATATTTACATTACCATTCATAACAGTAGCCAAATTACAGTTATGAAGTAGCAACGAAAATAATTTTATGGTTGGGGATCATCACGACATGAGGAACTATATTAAAGGGTCGCGGCATTAGGAAGGTTGAGAACCACTGAACTAGATGGTCCCAGTACTAGCACGACAGGGATCATCAGGCATTCGATCTCATACGCAGCACACAACCTACTCCCTCGCATGCACAGTTTATAGTAGGGTTCACGCCCCTATGAGACTCTAATGCAGCTTTTGATCTGGCAGGAGATGGCGCTCAGGAGGTGATGCAGCTCAGAAGGTGATGTGAGCAATGCGGAGCAGCTGTAAATACAGATGGAGCTTCACTCACCGGCTGCTCACCTCCTGCTTGCAACCTGGTTCCTAACAGGCCAGGGACCAGTACCTGTCTCCAGCCCAGAGGTTGGAGACCACAGTTCTTTACAACACCAAATCAGCATAAAGAAATACAAAATGAATGGACAGAGACAGTTGGGAACACCTCTTTTGAAAGGGTGATATTTGAGCAAAGACATGAATAAAATGGAATAATCAGCCAAGAAGCTATCTGGGCAAAAAGCATTCCAGATGGAGAAAATAGTCTGTGCAAAGGTCCTGTGGTTGGAATGAGTTTGGCAGGTTTCAGGCTTAGCAAAGCCAGGGTGGCTGGAACAGAGTGAGGGAATGTAGAACGGAAGGAAAGGAGGTCAGAGAGGTGGCAGAGGTAAATTCCTGCAAGGTCTCAAGCCTTGGCAAGGAGCATGGAGCGTGTGGCATGTATTGTACTCTAAGTGTGACAAGAAACATGGAGGCAGGAATTCCAGGGAGGTGGCTCTAGAAGTCATCCAGGTGAGAGAAGATGGTAGCTGGGCCCAAGACAGGAGCTGTGAAATAGTCAGAAGCAGTCAGCTTTTGGATACGTTTTAAAAGTAGCACTGGCAGGGCTGATAACAGATTGAATGTGGGGAGTGAGGGAAGATAAGAGAGAGGGAAATGTAGCAAATTGCACAAGTGGGCATGAATTTCATGCATCTCACATTTATTCTCCAGGATCCAAACTCAGCCAACCTTTGTAACACTTACACAGTTAATTTTATGCATAAGATTTTAGCTAATTTAACAGACTACTCTTTGACATTTAAAAAAAAAAACAACACAGGCTCTGTCTTCTGGATCCTGTCTTTGGACATAAAATAAGTCCACGCCCTCCCAGGGATGATCAGTACAGCAGCTGAATTACGCCGAATATGCTGTGATGTAATAGAGAGGACTCAGGTCTAGGAGGCTCCAGGGACACTTGAGCACATCGCTCAATCTCTGGTCTCTACATAAAACGAAAGGGTCTAACAGGATCCTCTTGTAGGTTTGTTCTAGTTTCGCTATTCTAGACCCTGTGTAAACTGCATTCTCATGGGGACCTCCAGAGGGGATAGCAATTTAAGAATGAACAAGCAGAAGGTTCCCACGGTTTGCCCAAGGACACTCCAGCAATCTCCCCCAAAGCCCACCACATACAACTGCATTGGAAGGATTAAATGATACCTAGAAAGTCTTAGCATCACCTGGCACACGGTAAGCGCTCACTCCACAAGAGCTGGTGACACTGTTCTCATTAGCGAAGAGTTAACAGAAATATATAGATCACCAATTTCCAGTTCCATTATGCTTGTCAACTGAAATGCTACTGAACACATTATATTTTACTGATGACTCGAGTACCCTTCAGGCTCTGGAAGGAGCCTGAAGGTCACCATTATAATCTCTAATTAGCTTTGTTCTAGAGCTGTGTGGGAGGGCTGTTTAACCAGAAGCTTCAGGTACACCAGTTCTGGATAAAGAATTGCTGCCTCAATGGGTGAAGAACAGATTCTGTTCATTTACCGAAGTGCTTGTTAATTGTGAATAATGACTGGAGGGCGTACTTTAGCCATCACCTACCATATAAATAACCATCGGTGCCGTGACTGCAGGCTATTCACTTGCTCCCAGGGCCATTCTGAGCTAATGCCCAGAGAAGTGTGAGACTCAGACCCTCTATGTGAATTTGTGTCTGGCTTGATATCAGAGGATGCCAGGAGAAAAAAAAAGAAAAGAAAAACTCTACTGGGATGGAAGTTTACCTGAATTAGTCAAGGTTTGAGCCGCTAACATCTAGAATGAAAATGGCTTAAAGATAAAGTGTTTTTGGAAGCTCCCCCACCCCAAAGGATTATAAAAGAATTAAACTTTGTGATACCTCAGACTCAAAGCAGAGTGCCCTGCAGTCTTCAAAGGCTTCCTGCTTATCGGTGAGGAGAAAAGTAAGAGGTGGGTCCTGATGTTGACCAACTAATCCTGCCCCCTGCCTTCTTCCTGCGAAACCCTGTGCTTAAGGGGATTGAGAGTGAGTGTGTGATACAGAGAAGTGCACCCGGAGGCCTCACCGTCTCATGGGGCAGCAGGTGATTTATGTCCCCTCAAGGGTAAAGTCAGCCCAATTCATCCCTTGAGCCCCCCCATCATCCCTGACTCCTGTGGCCACTCTTAGCTTCCCCCCACTGTCTCCAGGCTCTGCCTGGACGTCCCCCCTCTGTGCATATCGCCTTACACTCAGATACACGCTCTTGCTTAGCTGTGCCCTGCGTTGCTGTTTGTATCGTGTCCCCACAAAAGGTCAGATGAAGTCCTGACCCTAAGTCCCTGTGAACGGGACTTTATTTGGAAATAGAGTCTTTGCAGGTGTAATTAGTCATGATGAAGTCTTACTAGATTGAGGTAGGTCCTAAATTCACTGTGACCAGTGTCCTTATGGGACAAGAAGACACAGACACAGACACACAGATGGCGGTGACAGGCACTGATGTGGCACACCTGCAGTGGAGGGAGGGCGAGGACTGAGGTCGCGCTCAGATGCGGGGAAGAGGCGAGAGAGGAGCTTCCCCAGAGCCTCCAGAGCAGGGGCGTGACCCTGTAGACGGGTTGATTTCAGAATTCTGGCCTCCAAAACTACAAAAGAATAATGTTTTAAGCCACCAGGTTATAGTCATTTGTACAGCAGGAAATTAATACAACCACCCTTTCTTCAAATGAAAGTTTACCAGGAGGCCTGAGAAGATATTGGAAAGACTCAGGCCACCTCCCGTCCCTACTCTAACCCTGCAGGTGGGGGTAGGGAGAGGGCAGAGCCACACCTGATATATCCTCTCAGGGTCCATAAAGCACAGTGTGAAATCGGTAGGAAGGTTCACACCAGGGGTCTACAACCTTTTTGGCCCCAGGGACAAGTTTCATGGAAGACAAGGGGTGAGGCGGATGGGGAGTGGCTGTAAATACAAACGAAGCTTCACTCACGCACCCTCACCTCCTGCTGGGTGGCCCGGTTCTTGGGGACCACCAGCCTATAGAACAGGCTTCTCCTGGATTTAAAATCCAGCTCTTCCCCTTACTAGCTGTATGATTTTTAGCAGATAATTGAGCCTCAGTAACTTAATCAATAAGGTACAGACAAAACCACCTACTGGATGTGGTCACCGTGTAGCCAAAAAAAGATGCTGTTTGCAAAGCATCCCCACTGGGCCTGTGTTATGGGCTGACTGAGCCCCCACAAATTCCTACATTGAAGTCCTACCCTCCAATACTTCAGAATGGGATTATATTGGGGGACCGGGGGGTTTAAGAGGTAACTAAGTAAAAATGAGGTCATTTGGTTGGAACCTAACCCAATATGACTGGTGTCCTTAAAAGAAAATGAGATTAGGACACAGACACACAGGACACAGCAAGGGACAGCCATCTACAAGCCGAAAATGAGAGGCCTCAGAAGAAACCACCCCTACTGCCGCCCAGCCTCCAGGATCGCGAGACAACAAACTTCCATTGTTAAGCCACTTTGTTGCGGAGGCCCCGGTGCACTAATACAGCCTGCGCTCAGATCCTGCAGCAAGAGTTAATTTCCTCTTCATTCTGATGTGCCAGACTCACTGGCAAGCATTTTACATCTATCACATTTGATTAATTCTCGAATCACCTTCTTTTCCCATTTTAACATCTCTGAAATGGGGATGTGTCTGACAGTCTCATGCAGCCAGGCTGGATGGGCTCCTGGGTACAGTTTTGCTGTGCATGCTAAGGCCTGGTGGCCACTCCTGCCAGACGAGGGCCAGCCCCACGTATCAATCACCAGATGACGGGCAGACCATTTGAGGCAGGAACCTGAATCCTGATTGCTGTCTACAAACCTTCCATCAACACCTCCTAGTAAATTCTAAAATTTCTAGCATCGAAATTTGAAGAATTAGCATTTTGAGGGGTGGTGGGTACGCTGGGTGTGGGAGTTGAGAACACTTCTGAGAACTCTCGAGGTGGCAGAAAGAAGAAGATGATGCGGAAAAGTGCAGACATCGATGGCTCGAGTCAAAGAGTGATTCAGAGAAATTGAATTCTGAATGTAGAAAAGGTTTAGGAATCTTTCCATCAATTTATTTTGCTTATATTTTCCTTTTAATGTATGCGAACGCCTGATATATGATAAAATCTATGTCTAAATGAATTTTAAAGAGCTCTTTCAATAAGCATAAAATAAAAATTCTAAGTGATAAAAAGCATGGAATCTAGTTTAGATGGCAGCATTTTTTTTTCTTAGTGATGCAGAAAATAAAAGTGCATCTCACAGTTGGTGGTCAATGGCCTTGGTTTGATGAAATATGGTAAGACAGTGGCACCTCCACAGTGGGCCACCTGACTCCATTGACAACCTCCTTAAGTTGACCTCATTTCATAGACAGAGATGTTTCGCCTGTACGGATCAGTAATTCCCAGTTCCTTATGTTGACCATATGTTGGCCAATTTGTTACAGTCCCTTGGGCGGTCAACTTACAGAGGTTCTACTGTATTTTAATTGCCATAATAACTTTAGCCAGGAGGTATGATTATCCCCATTTTACTGGAAAAACTGAGGCCAAGAGAAGTTATGTGACTTGCCCAGATTCACACCATTAGCCACACCAGACCAGTAGTGAAGCCCAGCCTTGAACTTGCAGACACTTACCAGCTGGCTATGGACCCAACCCTTTCAAGCTTTCCTCCACCTCCCCCTACCTAAACCTGAATTCCAATCCTGAATCCAGCCTCTGGCAGAAAGTTACTGCCAGGGAGTTAAATTAGTTGGTTTTTCATGCATATATAATGAACTCTCAGCAATAAATAAGGCTTTATGGGTGGCAGATTTATCCATTTTTATGGTGCAAAAGTAAAACTTTCTGGGTGTAAATTTCTAACAGGTGCTGCCCCTCACACCTCTGTATACAAATCACAGTGGCAGGAGGTGGCGTCCTGGAGGACCTGCCTAGGGACCTCATATACAAGACTGTCGTGGAGGCCTGGAGAATTCTGCACTCCACACGGGAGAATCTACCGGGAGCTCTGGAACGTGGACAATCTACTGGCCACAGTGCAGCTGTTGTGAGGTCACATAGAGGACTAGTGCGGTGCCCAGGACACCAGGCATGGGTGTCCAAATGGACATGAGCTATGTGGCTGAGAGAGGGAGGGGACAGAGAAGCCAGAATGGCGTGCAGAGCGGGTTGCCACACCCAGGAAGGAAACAAAATCTTAGAGCATCTGAGGCTGTGTCTGAGAATCATCTGGAAGACATGTCAAAATACAGATTTCTGGGCTCTGCCCCCAGAAATTCTGACTCTGGAGATCTGAGCTGGGGCCTCATATTCTGCATTTGTTCCAGAAGATGCTAAAACTTCCAGTCAACAGATCTTGCTATGAGTATCAATATCTAGATTCTATTTTCAGCAAAAGCAGGAACAGCTCACGTATCACCCAGTGCCCTGCAACCACCAGCAGCCCTCTGAGGGCAGGGAAGGGCACAGTGCACCAGGTGTGAAGACCCAGCCTCTGGCAGCCTGGGGGTGGGGAGGAGCACAGACCCCAGAGGTGCCTGGATACAGGAGGCTGCTCATCCTCCCTGAGCCTCAGTTTCCTCCTCTATAAAACACGTAACAGCAGTACCCTGAGGCTAAGGTGGTTGTGATGATCAAGAGAGTTATTCTAGGCAGGGTTTTCTCTGTGCAGTAATTGTCAAGCTGAGTAATTGGTCCAGGGATGCTTATTGCACTAGTATCTTCATGTTCTCTTTACATTTTTCCATAATAAAAAGTTTTTTTAAGGCTCTGCCTATATGCGTACCCGACTCAGAGAATACGTGTTTCTATTCTTTGTGCCCCCCATGTGTCTATTCTTTGTTCCCATCCCAGCACAGAAGCATGGAAACAGCAACTCTAGAAACAAATGTGCATGAGACAGGAAGTGGAGACCGGCCAGCCGAGGTAACTGTTGGTTGTACTTACGTTTATATGCTTCGAAAAATAAAGATCTCCCACTTTCTCTCTGTGTGTCCATCATGACCTCCTGAGCGCCATGAATTTTTCTTTCTTTCTTTCTTTTTTTTTGAGACAGAGTCTTACTTCGTCACCCTTGGTAGAGTGCTGTGGCATCACAGCTCACAGCAACCTCAAACTCTTGGGATCAAGTGATCCTCTTGCCCCAGCCTCCCAAGTAGCTGAGACTACAGGTGCTCACCGCAACGCCCAGCTGTTTTAGAGACAGGGTCTCACTGTGACTCAGGCTTGTCTCAAACTCGTGAGCTTAGGGAATCCACCTGCCTCGGCCTTCCAAGTGCTGGGATTCCAGGCGTGAGTCACCGCGCCTGACCTCCATGACTCTTTCTGTTTCTCCTCCTTTTCCTGCTGCTCCTTCTCCTTCTCATCTTGTGTCTCTTTCTCGTTCTCTCTCACTCTTTCCCTCTTCTCTCTCTCCCCCCCTCCTCACTTCCATCTCTCATTTCTGACACATGTATCCGTGTATCTGTGAAAAGACACAAAAGCAACTTCAGAACAGTGATTTCGGTTTTTACCTCCAAAATTAGTACATTACTTTGACCATTTTCATGTCCACTCACTATTTTTATGGGGTAATCTTGCGGTGTGGTCAGCACAGCCCAAATTTTAATCAGCCTCATCAGCTGTGTGGCCCTGGATTTAAACACACACACCCCTCTTAGAGCCTCTGTCTCCTGGTCTAGAGAACACAGGCAACTGGGTTCCCAAGAAAGCAGAGCCTGAGCGTCTTAGTTCATTTTCTGTGGCTTTCAACAGAATACCCAAAACCAGGTAATTAATAAAGAAAAGCAATTTATGTCTTTTTTTTTTTTTTTTGAGATAGAGTCTCACTATATCGCCCTGGGTAGAGTGCTATGGTGTCACAGCTGACAGCAACCTCAAACTCTTGGGCTTAAGTGATTCTCTTGCCTCAGCCTCCCAAGTAGCTGAGACTAACAGGCGTGTGTCATAACGCCTGGCTATTTTTTGTTGCAGTTGCCCTTGCTGTTTAGCTGTCCTAGGCTGGATTCAAACCCATCACCTTTGGTGTATGTGGCTGGTGCCCTCACCACTGTGCTATGGGCGCTGAGCCAGCAATTTATGTCTTACAGTTATAGCATGTGAGGAATCCAAAGTCAAGGGAGTTCATCTGGCAAGAGCCTTCCTGCTGGCAGTGACTCCACAGAGTGCTGAGGCAGTGCAGGGCATCATGTGATGAGGGGACTTGTTTGTTACAGCAGCAAATATAACCCACACTAACCTTCCCTGACCATGAAGAACTCTGCCATAAGAGAAATGAGACAGGAGAGGGTGGCCTGTCCCTGGAGGCAAAGGCCTCTTGGGACAGGGACCCCATCAGAGTCCAAACTGGACTGAGAGTGCTCAGGGCAAATTCTCATGGATCCAGCTTGTGTCATCACCCCTCAAGAGCCCCAGGTTTGCCTTATAGCGGAGCGCCAGGAGAGAAAATTTCTTTTGGACACTGGAGCAACTTTTTCTGTACTTCTCTCTAATCCTGGTCTTTTATCTCCCAAATCCATAAC
>CAUYRH010009615.1:0-19167 GCA_963574655.1 Perodicticus potto | reverse complement strand
CACGCCTGTAGTCCTAGTGCTGTGGGAGGCCGAGGCAGGTAGATTTCCAGTGCTCACAGAGTTCGAGACCAGCATTAAGTATGAGTGAGCCAGAGTAAAAGACCCCATCTCTACCACCAGGAAAGAACACCACCAGGCGTCGTGGCGGGCGCCTGTAATCCCAGCTACTTGGGAGGCAACTGGCACGAGGAATCACTACAAGCAAGGTTTTGATCACTACAAAACAAAAAAAAACCAAGGAAACTAAGAAGAGTGCAAGCCAACTGAAATTAAAAGCAAAATAAACACACACACACAAAAATATTTTTTAAAAAATTAGAAAAATTAGCCATCCATGGTGGTGTGGGCCTATAGTCCCAGCTGCTTGGGAGGCTGAGGCAGAAGGACTGCTTGAACCCAGGTGTTTGAGGTTGCAGTGAAGTATTTTGTTTTTTTTTTTTTTTGAGACAGAGCCTCAAGCTGTCACCCTGGAGAGAGTGCCATGGCATCACAGCTCACAGCAACCTCCAATTCCTGGGCTCAAGCGAGTCTCCTGCCTCCACCTCCCAAGTAGCTGGGACTACAGGTGCCCGCCACAATGCCCAGCCATTTTTTGGTTGCAGCCGTCATTGTCGTTTGTCGGGCCGGGCTAGATTCAAACCCACCAGCTCAGGTGTACATGGCTGGCGCCTTAGCCTGTTGAGCCACAGGCGCCGAGCCGGTTGCAGTGAAGTATCATGATGCCATGGCCCTTGACACTCTAGCCTGGATGACAGAGAAAGACCTTGACTCCCCCGACAAGAAAGAAGTAAGACAACATATGAAAGAAGCACTTGGTGGGGTAGAAATGTAGAACAGAGATCACAGACAGGTTCCAGAGCTGGAAAGACCAGGATTTTGGTAGTAACACTTAGACTATAGCCTTTGACAAGTCACATGACCTCTCCCATTTATTCCTTCAATGCATATTTATTGACAATCTTCTTGGTAGGCTCGGCGCCTGTGGCTCAACGGGCTAAGGCGCCAGCCACATATACCTGAGCTGGTGAGTTTAAATCCAGTCTGGGCCCGCCAAACAACAATGATGGCTGCAACCAAAAAATGGCCCGGCATTGTGGTGAGCGCCTGTAGGTCCAGCTACTTGGGAGGCGGAGGCAGGAGACTCACTCGAGCCCAGAAATTGGAGGTTGCTGTGAGCTGTGATGCCACGGGAGTCTATCCAGGTGACAGCTTGAGGCTCTGTCTCAAAAAAATAAAAAAAAAAAGGAAAAGAAAATCTTCTTGGTAGTAGGTAGGTATAGTGTTACATGTCCCTGATGAAATGGAGAAAATATGGATAAGTCCCTATCCTAATGTAACTAGCAAGGGAGAGAGACCTTAAACAGATAATGATACAAAAGTTCAGTCGTATAAGAGCATATACAATGGCAGCACCTGTAGCTCAGTGGGTAGGGTGCCAGACACATACACAGAGGCTGGTGAGTTCGAACCCAGCCCGGGCCAGCTAAAACAACAATGATAACTGCAACAACAACAACTACAAATAGCCAGACGTTGTGGTGGGTGCCTGTAGTCCCAGCTACTTGGGAGGCTGAGGCAAGAGAATCACTTAAGCTCAAGAGTTTGAGGTTGGGCGGTGCCTGTGGCTCATTGAGTAGGGTGCTGGCCTCGGCTGAACTGCAAAACAGAAAAATAGTCGGGCGTTGTGGCGGGCGCCTGTAGTCCCAGCTACTCGGGAGGCTGAGGCAAGAGAATCGCCTATGCCCAGGAGTTGGAGGTTGCTGTGAGCTGTGTGACGCTACAGCCCTCTACCGAGGGCGATAAAGTGAGACTCTGTCTCTACAAAAAAAAAAGAGTTTGAGGTTGCTGTAAGCTGTGACGCCATGGCACTCTCCTGAAGGCAATAGCTTGAGACTCTTGTCTCAAAAAGAAAAAAAAAAAAATGGCTTGATGCCTGTGGCTCAACAGGCTAAGGCGCCAACCACGTACACCTGAGCTGGCCGGTTAGAATCCAGCCTGGGCCCGTAAAACAACAATGACGGCTGCAACCAAAAAAATGGCCGGGCGTTGTGGCGGGGGCCTGTAGTCCCAGCTATTTGGGAGGCGGAGGCAAGAGACTCGCTTGAGCCCACGAGTTGGAGGTTGCTTGAGCTGGGATGTCACAGCACTCTACCCAGGGTGACAGCTTGAGGCTCTGTCTCAAAAAAACCCAAAAGAATGAAAGCATATATCAGAGCCAACTTCTAACATGAGAATGACAAATACTGAGCTCTTTGTGGAATCAGGAGGATTAAATGAGGCAAAGCAGGTGCAAGAGGTAGCAAATTGCCCAAGGGTACAACAAATAAATATTATTTTTCCACACCCCCATGATGTTTTCAGGTTTTTCCCCTGATTAATTCTTCTATCTATCTCAAGGTCAAAATGCTAAAGCTGACCTAGTTTCCATGAACAAGGATGGAGACAGAAAAGGGAGAAGAAAAAGGCCTGAGCTGATCCCCTGCGCCCTGGTGTCTTCCAAGTCTGGTCCTCCCTGAACTCTAGCTCCTATAGCTCACCAGTGGTCCATAAGGGTTTTCTGCTCAGCCCTAGTTCCAGCTCCCTTAAGCTAATCTTAAATCTAAATTCTCCTTGGTCCCTGATGTAACGTGAGGGATTCAGTCTTCTTGGGGCTCCTCTTGATCCTTTGGTCTTCCCTCACTCACCTTGACTGAGGAGTAGAGTGGGCTTTCTTCATTACTCTTCTTCATGGCTACTTTGGGCTTTGATTGGCCAAAGTGGAGATAGCAGAAAGAACTAACAAAGAGTGACAAATTAAACAAAGTTCTAGAGTCATGTCCTCTGATCCATGTTCTTGATTCCTTCAATGAACTAACTGGGTAAGGGGGGTGAGAACAATGGCCATGCCCTATCCTTTAAGTCAGGGGTCCTCAAACTATGTCCCGCGGGCCACATGAGTTGATGTGAATTGTATTTGTTCCCATTTTGTTTTTTACTTCAAAATAAGATATGTGCAGTGTGCATAGGAATTTGTTCATAGTTTTTTTTTAAACTATAGTCTGGCCCTCCAGCGGTCTGAGAGACAGTGAATTGGCCCCCTGTTTAAAAAGTTTGAGGATGCCTGCTTTAAGAGGATAATTCCTCTCAGGAAGGCAGAATCCTGTTTGCCTTTAGAAAGAACATCTTTTTTTTTTTTTTGTAGAGACAGAGTCTCACTTTATTGCCCTCGGTAGAGTGCCGTGGAGTAACACAGCTCACAGCAACCTCCAACTCCTGGGCATAGGCGATTCTCTTGCCTCAGCCTCCCGAGTAGCTGGGACAACAGGCGCCCGCCACAACGCCCGGCTATTTTTCTGTTTTGCAGTTCAGCCGAGGCTGGGTTTGAACCCGCCACCTTTGGTATATGGGGCCGGCGCCCTACTCGATGAGCCACAGGCGCCGCCTTAGAAAGAACATCTTCGCATCTTTGAGATTTTTCCAAACTGAGTGGTACTCATGTCATCTAGCATAATCCCCTTTGGGAAATTTCTCCATCTTCAGTCCCGATGTTCTAAGAACAACTCAATTACAGATGCTTAAATAATTTGGTATTCTCTATCCTCTCCTTTTTTCCTCCTCATTTTTTTTTTTTTTTTTGAGACAGAGCCTCAAGCTGTCACCCTGGATAGAGTGCTGTGGCATCACAGCTCACAGCAACCTCCAATTCCTGGGCTCAAGTGAGTCTTTTGCCTCCGCCTCCCAAGTAGCTGGGACTACAGGTGCCCGCCACAATGCCCGGCCATTTTTTGGTTGCAGCTGTCATTGTTGTTTGGCTGGCCCGGGTTGGATTCGAACCCGCCAGCTCAGGTGTATGTGGCTGGAGCCTTAGCCCATTGAGCCACAGGCGCCGAGCCATGTTTTTGTTTTTTACATCATAACCCTTGGTTCATTATATTCTGTAATCATTGGTCAAGGAATGGATAGTTTTATTTCACTTGTGCTGAGACTCAGGGGATGGGTAGGAAATCTCAGGAGAAAAAGCAAGTTTGGTTCTTACCCTGCCATTTCTTCTCCTGAGCCTGGTTTCTTCATCTATAAAATGAATACAGTAGGCTCAGCGCCCATAGCACAGTGGATACAGTGCTAGCCTCATACAATGAGGCTGGCGGGTTTGAACCCGGCCCAGGCCTGCTAAGACAACAATGACAACTGCAAGAAAAAACAGCTGGGCGTTGTGGGGGGTGCCTGTAGTACCAACTACTTGGGAGGCTGAGGCAAGAGAATCACTTAAGCCCAAGAGTTTGAGGTTGCTGTGAACTGTGATGCCATGGCACTCTATCGAGGGCGACATAGTGAGACTGTGTCTCAAAAAAAAAAAAGAGTACAGTAATCTCCTCTTATCTTTGGGGAACGTGATCCAAGACTCCCACACTGGAAATCTCAGATAGTACCAATCTCTGTGTACACATTTTTTCCAATACATATATACCTATGATAAAGTTTAATTTATAAAGTAGGCACAGTAAGGGATTAATAACAACAATAATAAAATGGAACAATTAGAGTAACATTTTGTATTAAAAATTATGTGGGGCGGCGCCTGTGGCTCAGTAGGTAGGGCGCTGGCCCCATATATTGAGGGTGGCGGGTTCAAACCCGGCCAAACTGCAACAAAAAAATAGCCAGGTGTCATGGCAGGCACTTGTAATCCCAGCTACTCTGGAGGTTGAGGCAAGAGAATCGCCTAAGCCCAGGAGTTAGAGGTTGCTGTGAGCTGTGTGACGCCATGGCACTCTACCCAGGGCAATGAAGTGAGACTCTGTCTCTAAAAATAAAAAATAAAAAATAAAGTTATGTGAGTGCTGTGTATTTTTCTCAAAATATCTTATTGTGCCATACTCACCTATTTTCAGACTACAGTTGACCTTTGGTAACTGAAACCATGGAAAGTGAAACCACAGATAAGAGGTGACTACTGTGTAATCTCTGTCTTAGCTAGTGGAGCTAATGTGAGGAAGAGATGAAATAATAGTTATGGAGCTTCTTGCACATTGTGGAATAAAGGCATACAATTAGTTAATTCTATTTGATTTGTCTTACATCTTCAGAATATCTAAGCAAAGTCTACGGCCATACCACCCTGAACGCGCCCGATCTCGTCTGATCTCAGAAGCTAAGCAGGGTCATGCCTGGTTAGTACTTGGATGGGAGAATATCTAAGCAAGGCCCTAAGAATGTTGCAAGGGACATATACCTGGTACATGGTAAAGGCTGGTGTATAGGTATAAAAAAAGATGAGATGAAGAATAGAAAAAGCTCTCTTGTTTCCTTTTGAGGTTTACATCATGTGGTGAAGAGTTCTTGCAGAGGCCATACTCATACAAGGACACACTTGAAGGACTGTTGAGGCAAAGGTCACAGCTTTTTTTTTTAAGAGTCTCGCTCTATTCCCTGGGTAGAGTGGTGTGTCATAATCATAGGTCACAGCAACCTCAAACTCTTAAGACTCAAGCCATTCTCTTGCCTGAGCCTCTCTAGTAGTTGGGACTACAAGCACCTGCCACAATACCTGGCTATTTTTAGAGATGGGGTCTCACTCTTGCTTGGGCTGGTCTCAAACTCCTGAGCTCAAGCAATCCACCCTCCTTGGCCTCCCAGAGTGTTAGGATTGCAGGTATGAGCCACTTCACCCAGCTACAGCTCTTTTTTTTTTTTTTGCAGTTTTTGGCCAGGGCCGGGTTTGAACCCGTTGCTTCCGGGATATGGGGCCAGTGCCCCACTCCTTTGAGCCACAGGCTCCACCCCTCTTTTTTTTTTTTCCTTTGGCAGAGTCTTGCTTTGTTGCCCAGGTTGGAGTGCAATGGTATCATCATAGTTCACTATAACTCCTGAGTTCAAGTTGTCCTTCCTCCTCATCCTTCTGAGTATGTAGGACTACAGGCATGTGCCACTGTGCGTGGCTAATTAACAAATGTTTTTTTGTAGAGACTGTGTCTCCTACGTTTCTAGGCTGGTCTTGAACTCCTGGCTTCAATTGATCCTCCTGCCTCAGCCTCCCAAAGTGCTGGGATTATAGGCATGAGCTATAACTGAGCTTCAGATCCAGAAAGATCCATGAGGTTTCTGGGTTTTCCTGTTTTGCAGAATATTAAAGCTAACTGGATCAATAATATAGTAGCTTTACATCGTATAGCTGGGGAGACTGAGATCCAGAAGGGAACTGACTTTTTATTTATTTTTTTGTTTCTTTTGCAGTTTTTGGCCAGGATTGGGTTTGAATCCGCCACCTCGGGCATATGGGGCCGGCGCCCTACTCACTGAGCCACAGGCGCCGCCCCAGAACTGCCTTTTTAAATGTCACATCATGATCTTGCAGGCAGACAAGAATGCTCCTCTTGTTTTCCAGATCTTGGCTTTGACTCCCAGACACCTTTTATTTTTTTGAGACAGAGTCTCATTCTGTTGCCCAGGCTAGAGTGCCATGGCATCAGCCTAGCTTACAGCAACCTTAAACTCCTGGGTTCAAGTGATCTTCCTGTCTCAGCCTCCCGAGTAGCTGGGACTACAGATGTGTGCCACTATGCCCGTCTATTTTTAGTACAGACAGGGTCTCACTCTTGCTCAGGCTGGTCTGGAACTCTTGAGCTCAAGCAATCTGCTTGCCTCAGCCTCTCAGAGTGCTAGAATTATAGGCTTGAGCCACCAGGCCTAGCCTAATTTTTTATTTTTAGTAGAGATGGAGTCTCGCTCTTGCTCAAGCTGAACTTGAACTCCTGAGCGCAAGGGTTCTTCTCATGTAGGCCTTCCAAAGTGCTAGGATTACAGGGGTAAGCCACTGCACCCAGCCATTTATATTTAATTGTAGTAAAATACATATATGTAAAATTTACCATTGACCATCTTAATCATTTTTAGGTATACAGTTTAATCATGTTAAGTACACTCACGTTGTTATGCAACTGATCTCCAGAACTCTTTTTACCTTGCAAAAGTGAAACTATACCCATTAAATAATTCCTTATACTCCCCTCTTTGCAGACTCTGACAACCACCACTCTACTTTCTGTCACTATGGATTTGACTACTCTAGGTACATCATATAAATGAAATCACAGTATTTGTCCTTTTGTGATTGGCTTATTTTACTTAGCCAATCTTGTCCTCAAGGTTCATTCACGTGGTAGCATGTGTCAGAATTTTTTTCTTTCTTTTTTTCTTTTTTTTTTAGAGATGAGTTTCACTTTATCACCCTTGGTAGAGTGCTATAGCATCACAGCTCACGGCAACCTCCAACTCCTGGGCTTAAACGATTCTCTTTTATTTTGTTTTATTTTGTTTTTGAGACAGAGCCTCAAGTTGTTGCTCTAGAGTGCCGTGGCATCACAACTCACAGTAACCTCCAACTCCTGGGCTCAAATGATTCTCCTGCCTCTGCCTCCCAAGTAGCTGGAACCACAGGCGCCTGCCACAACGCCTGGCTATTTTTTGGTTGTGGCTGTCATTGTTGTTTGGCGGCCCGGGCTGAATTCGAACCTGCCAGCTCAGGTGTATGTGGCTGGCGCCTTAGCTGCTTGAGCCACAGGTGCCGAGCCTTAAGCAATTCTCTTGCCTCAGCTTCCAAGTAGCTGGGACTACAGGTGCCCGCCATAACGCCCTGCTATTTTTTGGGGGGGGGGTTGTAGTTGTCATTATTGTTTGGCAGGCCTGGGCTGGATTTGCACCTGCCAGCTCTGGTGTATGTGGCTGGTGCCTTAGCTGCTTGAGCTACAGGTGCTGAGCCAGAATTTTTTTTTAAGGCTATATAATATTTCTTTGCATGTGTGTGTTTGGGTGTGTGTGTGCATATATATGTGTGCGTGTCTATAAATATACACCATATTTTGTTGATCTATTCATCCATCCATGAACACTCGAGTTGTTTCTGCCTTTTGACTATTGTGAATAATGGTACTATGAACATGGGTATACAAATTTTCCTTAGAGAGCCTTTTTTCATTTTTTTTTGGTATATACACAGAAGTAGAGTTGGTGTATCATATGGTAATTCTTTACTTGTTTGTTTATTTATTTATTTATTTCTTGAGACAGAATCTCACTCTTGCCCCCAGCTAGAGTGCTGTGGTGTCAGCCTAAATCACTGCAACCTCAAACTCCTGGGTTCAAGTTATCTTCCTGCCTGAGCCTCCTGAGTAGGTGGGACTACAGGTACCTTCCACAACCCCCAGCTAGTTTTTTGTATTTTTAGTAGAGATTGGGTCTCACTCTTGCTTAGGTTGGTCTCAAATTCCTGGGCTCAAGGGTTTCACTCTTGCTCAGGGTAGTCTCAAACTCCTGAGTTCAAATGATCTACCTGCTTCGGGTTCCCAGAGTGCTAGGATTACAGGTATGAGCCACTAGGCCAGGCCATACAGATGTGTTTTATATGCTTTATACAGGATTTTATGCTTATGAAATTAATTGCTTTTTTTTTTTTTAGATAGAGCCTCAAGCTGTCACCCTGGATAGAGTGTTGTGGTATCACAGCTCACAGCAACCTCCAATTCCTTGGTTCAAGCGAGTCTCCTGCCTCTGCTTCCCAAGTAGCTGGGACTACAGGTGCCCACCACAACACCCGGCCATTTTTTAATTGCAGCCGTCATTGTTGATTGGCGGGCCTGGACTGGATTTGAACCCACCAGTTCAGGTGTGCGTGGCCGGTGCCTTAGCCTGTTGAGCTACAGGTGCCAAGCCATAATTGCTTCTTTTTTTATTTCCTTGCTTATTATTATTATTATTTTTTTTTTACAGAGAGAGTCTCACTTTGTCACCTTTGGTAGAGTGCTGTGGCGTCACAGCTCACAGCAACCTCCAGCTCTTAGGCTTAGGTGATTGTCTTGCCTCAGCCTCCCGAGTAGCTGGGATTACAAGTGCCTGCCACAATGTCCGGCTATTATTTTGTTGCAGTTTGGCCAGGGCCAGGCTTGAACCCGCCACCCTCAGCTTATGGGGCCAGTGTTCTACTCACTGAGCCACAGGTGCTGCCCTCCTTGCTTATTTTTAATTTTTTTTTTGCAGTTTTTTTTTTGGCCAGAGCTGGGTTTGAACCCGCCAACTCTGGCATATGGGGCCGGTGCCCTACACCTTTGAGCCACAGGCACCACCTTATTTTTAATTTTTATTTCTTTGCTTTTTTTTTTTGTTGTTGTTGTTGAGACAGAGTCCCACCCTATGGCCTGAGCAGAGTGCAATGGCGTCATAGCTCACTGCAACCTCAGACTCGGCCTGTGGGTATCCCACTGCCTCAGCCTCTGGAAGCTGCTGGGATTACAGGCACTAGCCGCAGAGCCTGGCTGGGTTTTTCCATTTTTTTAAAAGTCGGGGTCTCACTCTTGCTCACTCCTGAGCTCAAGCAATTCTCCCTCCTCAGCCTCCCACAGTTTATTTATTTTGAGACACAGTCTCACTTTGTTGCCCTTGGTAGAGTGCTGTGGCGTCATAGCTCACAGCAACCTCAAACTCTTGGGCTTAATCAATTCTCTTGCCTCAGGCTCCCAAATAGCTGGGGCTACAGGTATCTGCCACAATGCCTGCCTATTTTTTGGTTGTAGTTGTCTTTATTATTTGGCAGGCCTGGGCTGGATTTGAACTCGCCAGCTCTGGTGTATGTGGCTGACACCCTAGCTGTTGAGCTACAAGTGCTGAGCCAACCCAGCTATTTTTAGAGATGAGGTCTCACTCTGGCTCAGGCCAGTCTTGAACCTGTGAGTTCAGGCAATCCACCTGCCTCTGCCTCCCAGAGTGCTAGGATTATAGGAATGAGCCACCGCAACTGGCCTACTTGCTAATATTTAAAAAAGGGATATGTCATATGCAAGTCCAGTTTTTTATCTTCTCTAAATGACAATCTAGCAATATTGGGCCCACTTTTCTGCCTGTTCGCCATAGGCCCCACCACTCCCTATTATTCTCACCTACTTTTCTCAATCATATTACCTACCTGCTCACTTTGGCATTTGAGCTTAAGACCCCTGGTACAAGAGTAGGTCTAGTGTAACCTAGGTCAGGGGCTCAATTGCCCAGTTTTCCAGCACATAGTTGTTAATCAACATATAGTGTTTGAGTGATCAAATGAATTAACTAATGTCAGCCAGCTTTTACTGAGCATTTACTAGTGCAGGTTTTATGACAGGGTCCTAATGTCACAGAGACAACTAAGGCACAGCCCCTGAACTCTGAAAACCCACAATTACTAACTTAGGGGGAGATGCAGATATGTGTATGGTCCATTTCTGGCCACAGACTGACTTTGAAGGGGCAGTCAAGAGTGTGAGCTTCTAAGGAGGAGACAGTGAATTGTACCTGGAAGAATGGGAGGCCTGTGAGGAGCTGGGGATGGGAAGTGTTTCTGGCAGAATCAACAGCAGATACAAAGGCTGTGAAGTGGCTGTGATGTGCTTAGGAACTTAAAGGTTGCCAGTGTGAAGAGATCTTAATAGAGTCGGGAGAGTGTTAGTAGATGACGTTAGAAATGTATTTTTGTATCAACAGCCTAACCCATAAGCCAGGCAGCTGTTGGACAAATCCATGTTCCTGGTCTTCAAAGAGCTTGCTTAGAACAGGTAGTGGCTTAGCACTGTTAGAGGGACAGGACCTAACCTAATCCCTTCCCCTGCCTCTGGTGCCACGGACAGAGTAGGGCACAGAGGATGTTTCAGCAAAGATTTGCTGACAGCATGCTTGAGAAGAGAACAGGAAGTGCAGGCTTTGTTGAAGGAAGCTCAGGCGTGGCTCTCTCTTTATTGGGGCACTCGGTCTCAGATCGCCAACACCTTCTCCAAGTGACAGAGACAACTGGGGGAGTGAGATACAGGGTGGAACCGGCCACAGACCCTACGGAAAAAACTTCAAGGGGGAGGGGGATTGAAGGGCAGGTAGGAAAATCGATTGTGAGAACTAAGGGGGGACATCCTACTTAGCTTAGACAGGAGGGGGAGAAGGGAGGTGGCGACTTTTAGCCCAGACTCAAGGGATGTGTAAGGGAATTTTGTTTAGAGTGGTCTGGACATTTCATTTTGTTTTCTGATATTATTTCCTCTGAAAACCTCGCAGGCTCTAATGAACCTCCTTTGGGGCGGGTCCTAGCTTCACACTCTCTCACTGCAAAGGAGACCTTCCCAGGAACGCAGTCCTTATCTGCAGTGCCTAGATTTTCCCACCAGGGGCCGCTGCTCACGAGCGACGAAGCGCGCGGGGTCCTAAGCTGCAGAGAGGCGGAAGCCGAGGTTGCGAGGAGCGACGGCCGGGAGTTGGGGGCTGGGGGCTCGCTCCCTGGCCCAAACAGTCTAAGCCGTCGTTACCTTGGGCGACTCGGAGGACGCTATCATTATGTCTGGGGCCTCCGTCTAGCCCGGCTCTAGTGCTGAGGCGAGTAGGGCAGCTGCTGTTGCCGCCGCCGCCGCAGGCCTCAGTTACCTGAGCAACTGCGTGTCAGGGGCCCTTGCGCCAGCGGGCGGTTAGCGCGGGAGACTCTTGTAGCGGAAGGAGAGGCCAGGACTTGATCCTGGGTACCGGAGGGGCGGTCCTGGCGAAGACCTGCGCGGGTCGGGGAGCGGGGAGAACCCGCCGGGGGTGGAGGCTTGGGGCAGCAGTCTCCGCCTGGTTATTCCGGGATAAAGCCGAGCACTGGGGCGGGCCCGGGCTTCGCTGGGGGCCGGGCGGCGCGGGGCGGGCCCGCGGGAGAGCACGCCCCCGCCCGCCCCGGGCCGGCCCCACGCCGCCCGCCAGCCAGGGGAGCTGCTGTCCCGGGCCTGGGCGGTGTGCGTCTGCCTGCTGGACCTGGGCACTGCCGGTCCCCTGGGCACTGGACTGGGCGGGGGCGCTGACCTCGGCCTAGGAGGCCTAGGATCCGGAGACGCCCGCGCCAGCGGGGGCCTGCAGGTCGCACGCCCTCCTCAAGCTTTTGCTCCTCGCTGTTCCTCAGTAGGGCGAGGTCAGGTGCCCCCCTTCTCTCCTCTCTCCTCTCCTCTCCCGCCTCTGTGCCCGCGGGAGATCCTGCCCGCCCCCTCAGGGGTGTAGCAGGCTGCGGAGCTGATAGCGGCCGGCAGCCACCCTGCCCAAACTCTCCGGAAGCAGCCCGACCTCAGGCCGCCACAGCCCCGGCGGACCCACTATTGGACCGGAGGCGCCGGCCCTCCTCCCGCGCCCAAACTTGGAGCACTTGACCTTTGGCTGTTGCAGGAGGCAGGCCCGGTGGCTGGACAGCTGCGGCGCTGCAAGGGCATCTTGCCTGGGGACCATTCACTGATTACCGGACTCCTGGCTTTGCCTCTGGGATCCCAGGTTATCCACATTAGGCGCATGTTGACTGAGACCTAGAGTCATGGATGTGTGCGCCGGTCTTGCCCTGTGGCTCCTCTGGGGGCTTCTCCTGCATCAGGGCCAGAGCCTCAGCCAAAGTCACACCGAGAAGGCAGCAGGAACCAGCTCAGGGGTCAACTCTGAAGAGTCTACTGCAGCAGGTAAGCCCTTCTTGCAGGCGAGACTAGGCTGGGGGCTTTGACTCAACTGAGTGACTGAAAGTGGGCAAGTCTGTGCATGTGAGGTTGATGGAAGATTCACACATGGCATTGCCTATTTCTGATAGTCCGAGAAGTTCTTTCTGGCTTTTTTTTTTTTTTTTTTTTGAGACACAGACTCACTTTGTCACCCTTGGTAGAGTGCTATGGCGTCACAGCTCACAGCAACCTCAAACTTTTGGGATCAAGTGATTGTCTTGCCTCAATCTCCCAAGTAGCTGGGACTACAGGTGCCCACCACAACATCTCACTATTTTTTTTTTTTAGAGAGGAGGTCTAGCTCTGGCTCAGGCTGGTCTACAACCTGTGAGCTCAGGCAGTCCTCCCACCTTGGCCTCCCAGAGTGCTAGGATTATAGGCCACTGCACCCGGTCCTAAGAAGTTCTTTCTGTTCAGGAGTCTTGGCTAATGTCTTTGTCTCTCCTGAACAACTTTCCTTATCCCTCTCAGGATATTTTTTGTTGGCAGTGAGAAGAAGCCTTTGGGGGCACCTTGACCTTTCAGAAAAGCAAGGAAAGACAACATTTCAGGACTATCTGTGTGGAAGAATCACTTGGCCAGACGATAAGTGCATTGCTCTTAGTTAGTTTCAGCTCTTAGCAGCACAGGAGAGGTTGGAGCTGCTTGGATTGGAAAAGGAAAGTCAGGTCTGGGCCAACTCTGTTTCAGGATAGCCTGGTGTTCAGGTGTGCCTTTCTATTCCAATAACCGTGGGAACTCTCGTCCCTCCCTTCCCTTAGGTAGCTCTCGTCCCTCCCTTCCCTTAGGTAGTCTGCTGTCTCTTGGCAGTGACCATTTGAAGTATCAAGGCAGATCCTTAGATGGAATTCTATTTATCATCAGGGCGTTAAATAGCCTTTTCCTGACATAGACAATGATATAATTCTTGGGACCACTTGTTGATTTACTCTGTTTTTTCTGACTGATGAAGATGGCAATTCCATGTTACTTTTATTTTTTCCTATGGAAAACTCGTGGAGCCTTGTCAGACAGCATGGTGTACTCTTAACAGTAGAAAGAAACACCTAAAATCCAGTTTTACATAAAGTTTAGAAGATCAGTTCTGTTTTCCCATTTCTTTCACCTGTAACTGTGTTCTGCCATAGCCTGCAGAGTGGGGAAAGTTTATAGTTTCTGAAAGCTCGAGTGAGGGAATGGCTCAGTAGAAATCTGCTGATTTAACAAGGAAAAGGAAATATAGGACATGGTGGCTGGGAAGTTTCATGAATGGATCTAGAGGCTGGCTTTGGTGATAGATCCTTTTTTGAGCAACTCCCTTTTAAATTACAGGTGCTTCAAGGAGGCTGGTTTCCAAAGGAGGCCAGTGTTACCCTGTCTATAAAAGTATGGTACCTGGGCAGTAGATTTCTTCTTTCTTTCTTTTCTTTTTTTTGCTTTTTGGTCTGGGCTGTTGATTTAAAAATAAATCCTTGCAGGGTGTGATGGCTTACACCTGTAATCCCCATGCTTTGTGGAGCTAAGGGCTGAGGATCCTGGGCGGTTTTGGAAAAATAAAAAGATCAGCTGAATGTGGTTGTGTGGGCCTGTAGTCCTAGCTAAGTTGAGAGGCTGAGGCAGAAGGATCCCTGAGCTCAAGAACCATAGTGAGCTGTGATTGCACTACTCCAGACACTCCAGGCAGAGGAAGAAGACCCTGTCTGTTAAAAAAGTGAAAAGAATAAATAAAGCTTTCTTGCATATTAATCCAGTTTCTTCATAGGAGTCTCCTTGGCCCCTGAAACCCAGTTTGCTTGATTCTTACGGGACTACGAAGGGAACGCTAGTGGGTAGATATAGGTTGAACTGTGAAGTAGACCTAAGGAACATCTCTGCTGTACCAGTGATGCTCTTATTTATAATTGGTAATATGTACTTTTTTCAGTCCAAAGTGTGATTGCCTGACATTAAATGAGTATTTTTTTTTGGTGGGGGGAGATGTTGTATATTTTAGTCATAAGCTAATGGGATGAAATTTTGAATTTTAGGCATTAGCTAGCTATTAGAAAGTTGTTTTTTTTTTTTTCCACCTAAGGAAAGAAGCATTTCAATATCCCTCAGGACCATGCTGTGACTTCAGCCTTTTTTTTTTTTTTTTAAAACTATTGTCCCACTCAGATTCAAGCTTATGGAGCTAGCCCTCCGCACAACATTTCAGAGGCTTGGCTTTGCTGTTTATACCACTTAAGCTTCTCTTTTAGTTTTGTCTTGCTTTCTGTTAAGAAATCGGTTTCTGTTGTCATAATAATAGTGAAGAAAAGAAAGTCTGAGAGAGAGAGACCGTAGGTGCTGTGACTGGTGATAGTGTGTGGGATCCTGGGAGTCTAGTGCTATTATTCTGGTAGGGTTTTATCTTGGGTCTGTCTGGGACTTCGACTTAAACAAGGACTTATTTTTACAAAGAGATAGCGCGTGGACTGGGCTCTGCAAAAATTCCTGGCTGTAACCAGGAACTCGTGCAGCCTTTCTAGGCCCTGTATATCCCCAGAACACAGGAGGAGTTTTATTTGCTCTTAAATCAGATTCAACATACCAAATTTGTGTGTTCTCTACAGTTTATATTTTATAATTATATAGTTATTTTTCCAAAAGTGTCACAATAGCCCTATTAATGTGGAGCAGGTAGTAGTATATCCGTTTTTTATGGGTGAAGAAACTGGGTCCCGTGTTCCTTGTCTTATAGGCAGGTCTTCTGATGCTTAAGTCCTGGACTTCTTCCATCTACCCAGGTCCTGTTAAAGGAGTGCTAGGTGGGGCCAGAGAACGTTGCTTTCCTCCTGGCAATTGGGCAAGCCCTGGTGACTCTGTAGCTGAGAGCCAAGAAAGAGCTGCTTTTTTCCTACTCTGGAGAGTCTTTAGCAGGGCCTAGAGAATTTATTTTTTTCTCTTTTGTATGTACATAACCATGTGTGTCTTTTTAGGCAGTTAAAAGACTTGATTCAAAGGAAGATTTAGTTAAAATGTAGCTTATGGGTTTACCAGGCCTACAGTAAACATTATTGTAAACCTGACCCTGGTGGCGCCTGTGACTCAAAGGAGTAGGGCGCCGGCCCCATATGCTGGAGGTGGCGAGTTCAAACCCAGCCCCGGCCAAAAACCGCAAAAAACAAAACAAACAAAAAACCTGACCTGCAGTGAAGGCAGATGGTGCTCTGCTACCAGGCTCTCTCACTGGGTGGTGGAGAAGCCGTTCCTGTCACTGGCTCTTTAATATCTATACCTCCAGCCATCCTGAGTCAGTTTCTCAGCAAAGATCTGTGCCTGGCTATGCTGCTTTGGGGCCTGCATTTCAGAAGCTGGTCTGAAACTGATGCTTAGATTTCTAGGTACAGAAACTGAAATTATTTTCTGTAAAATGTGTGTGAGGAAACTTAGGTGGAGTCTGGAGTTGTGGCTGCAAGTGTTGAAGGTATTGAGGGCCTCTAATCAGGAACTGTGGTTTGTTTCAATATGGCTAGAACACGGCATTGGAGAATAGACATCTAGGTGGTGTGAAGAGTGCAGGCTGGCTTCTCAATCAACCCCTCATAGAGTGACAGGCCTGCCTGCTCCTACCCTCCCATCTAGTTGCTGCTGCCTCCAAGACTATAAATGGCGTGGCCATCTTGATAGCTATGCTAATTTTAGCTAGGGGTGGCTCCAGGAACTGGGCTGGGGCCAAGAGCAGGTGGGTGGGGCTCGGTTGAAGCTAATACTGAGGGCTGGGGAGAGGGCCATAGTAATCCTAAGGTAGCCAGGACATCATCTGCTCCCAGGCCTCAGCTTTGACAATCATCTTTACTAGGTTAATTGATTCAGCAAATATCAAATGTTGCTGCCAGCTCATGTGCTATTTTTCCAACAAATATTTGAATGCTTGCTCTAGGCCAGGTACTGTGTTTCCTGTGGGAATATAAAGATGAATAAAACTGATATATTCCTTCTTTCATAGAAGTTACAGTCTCATTGGAGAGACAGCAGTTAAACACATAAATATATTATCTTGTGATAAGTGACATGGAAGAAAACGTAAATGGGGTACTGTCACAGGGAATGAGAAGGAACAGAGATCTACTTAAAGCTGGAACCTAATGTCTAGTTGGACATATTAATACAATCACATTGACAATGATAATAGTAACTAACTTTTTTTTTTGAGACAAAGTCTCGCTTTGTCGCCCTTGGTAAAGTGCTGTGGCATCATCACACCTCACAGCAACCTCAAACTCCTGGGCTCAAGCGATCCACTTGCCTCAGCCTCCCAACTAGTTGGGACCACAGGTGCTTGCCATAACGCCCAGCTATTTTTAGAGATGGCGGTCTCTCTTGCTCAGGCTGATCTTGAACCTGTGAGCTCAGGCAGTCCACTCCACCTTGGCCTCCCAGAGTGCTGGGATTACAGGCATGAGCCACTGTGCCCGGCCCATAAATAATATTTTGAGATAACTGTGACAGTGAAATGTGATATGAAAATATTGTGATTTCTCTTGATGAAAAAGTCACAAGTATTAATAATATTGTAGTTGGTTGTCTACATATGTAATTGAAGGAAATGCTAACTTTCAGTAAGAGAATATTGAAAATAAAGATGTAGGCTTGATGCCTGTGGCTTAAATAGCTAAGGCACCAGCCACATACACCTGAACTGGTGGGTTCGAATCCAGACCAAGTCCGCCAAACAACAATGATGGCTGCAACCAAAAAATAGCCAGGCGTTGTGGCGGTGCCTGTAGTCCAGGTACTTTGGAGGCGGACACAGGAGAATTGCTTGAGCCCAGGAGTTGCAGGTTGCTGTGAGCTGTGATGCCACGGTACTCTACCCAGGCGACAGCTTGAGGCTCTGTCTCAAAAAAAAAAAAAAAAAAAGTAACTTTTTTCTTATCCAAATTCATAGGACCTGGAATTCTGTCTGTGGGCCCCTTAGGGATGTGGGGGCTTCATGTTAAAAACTTTTGCTCTTTGGCAAGGAAAGGATGAGGTCTTGTTGAGGGGAGTGGTTTCTTAGGCCTCCAAAGGACTTGGGTTTCAGCCCCAAGGGGCCCCTTTGGTTTCCTGCTAGGTGGCTTTTGAGATACACAGCGAGTGGTTTCATGAGCATACTGTGGTACATTTCCCTTTGTGGGAAATTATTCTCCAGGAAACCCAGCAGCTCTAGTTGTTGTTAGGCTTTTAGGGAGAGAACAAGATACCAAACTGGGCCTCCAACAGAGTTTTTTTTTTTTTGAGACAGAGTCTCACTATGTCGCCTTCGGTAAAGTGCTATGGTGTCATAGCTCACAGCAATCTCAAACTCTTGAGGTGAAATGATTTTCTTGCCTCTACCTCACAAGTAGTTGGGACTACAGGTGCTGGCCACAATTCCTGGCTATTGTTTGTTGCTGTTGTCATTGTTGTTCAGTTGGCTCGGGCTGGGTTCGAACCCACCAGCCTCAGTGTATGTGACTGACGCTATGCTGTAACCACTGTGCTACAGGAGCCAAGCTGAACCACAGAGTTTTGTTGTTGTTGTTGTTGATTAAAAAAAAAATGTAATATTAAGGTAGGCTTGGCGCCTGTAGCTCAGCGGCCAGGGTGCCAGCAACATACACCAGAGCTGGCAGGTTCAAATCCAGCCTAGACCTGCAAACAACAATGACAACTACAACCAAAAAATAGCCAGGTGTTGTGGCAGGCGCCTGTAGTCCCAGCTGCTAAGGAGGCTGAGGCAAGAGAATGATTAAGCTCAAGAGTTTGAGGTTGCTGTGAGCTATGACGCCAATGTACTCTACCCAGAGCGACAGCTTATGACTGAAAAAAAAATAGAAATAAAGAAATATTAAGATATACAACAAAATATGAAGAATAATACATTGAATACCCATATAGCCACAGCACATTAAGAAATAAAGAATAATAATACAAAGCTTTCTTTTTTTTTTTTTTTTTTTGAGACAGTCTCACTGTGTCCTCTATGGTGTCACAGCTCACAGCAACCTCAAACTCTTGGACTGAAGCAATTCTCTTGCCTCAGCCTCAGTCCCAGTAGCTGGGACTACAGGTGCCCGCCACAATGCCTGGCTATTTTTTTTGTTGCAGTTGTTTAGCTGGCCCTGGGCCGGGTTTGAACCCGCCAACCTCGGTGTATGTGGCTGGTGCTGTAACCACTGTGCTACAGGTGCCAAGCCCAGGTCTTTCTTTATTACTCTCAGGACACTTTGTAAAAACTTCTCCCACCCAAGTACTAACCAGGCCTGACCCTCCTTTAGCTTCTGAGATCAGACGAGATCGGGTGGATTGAAGGTGGTATGGCCCTAGAGTCTATAAACTTCTAAGGTAACACATCTCACATTGGATATGTGTTTGCTCCTTCATAAGTGTGTACAATCTTTGTGGAAGAAGGGAGGAGTTGTACTTTATTTATCTGTTTTTATTATGCCCAGCCTAATCTCTGTTAAAGTTTGTTAGAAAAGCTGGAATCTGGATTTAGTTTAGCTGGGATGCATCTGGCTCAAGACTTAGTTAGCAGGAGAATATTTGCTTTCAAAAAAAAAAAAAAATTTTTTTTTTTTTTTTTTTTTTTTTTTTAAAGGCAAAATATTTTGCCATGGCTTGGTTGCATTGGCAACTTAATTTTGAATTAATGTAACAAAAAAATGCTGGCCCAATTTTAACATCTGGCAAAAGATTTCAAAATACATGG
>CAUYRH010009613.1:0-17957 GCA_963574655.1 Perodicticus potto | reverse complement strand
GCTTTATGCTACAAGGATAAATCTCGAAAACATTATGCTGAGCGAATGAAGTCAATCACGGGCTCGGCGCCTGTGGCTCAACAGGCTAAGGCACCAGCCACGTACACCTGAGCTGGTGGGTTCGAATCCAGCCTGGGCCCGCCAAACAACAATGACGGCTGCAACCAAAAAATGGCCAGGTATTGTGGCGGGCACCTGTAGTCCCAGCTACATGGGAGGCAGAGGCAGGAGACTTGCTTGAGCCCAGGAATTAGAGGTTGCTGTGAGCTGTGATGCCACGGCCCTCTACCCTGGGCGACAGCTTAAGGCTCTGTCTCAAAAAAAAAAAAAAAAAATGAAGTCAATCACAAAGAGCACATATTATAAGATTCCATTTCCATTTTGAAACATTCAGAATAAATAAGTCTAACTTTTTTTTTTTGCAGTGTTGGGCCTGGGCCGGGTTTGAACCCGCCACCTCCATCATATGGGGCCGGCGCCCTATTCCTTTGAGCCACAGGCGCCGCCCGATAAGTCTAAGTTTTCTCACGGGAAAACCCATGACAACAGTAGCTAAGTAGTTGTTTAGTAGAAATAGGGGTGAGAGGAGTAGGTACTACTAATGGGTCCAGGGTTACTTTGAGGGGTAAAGAAAATGTTCTAAAATGGCCTGTGGTGCTGGTTCACAATTCTGAACATACTAAAACTGTTACATTGTATACTTTAAATGGGTAACTGGTAAGGTATGTGAATTTTATCTTAATAAAGCTGTTTCACTGTTATTTTTTTTTTTTTTTTGAGACAGAGCCTCAAGCTGTCACCCTGGAGAGAATGCCGTGGCATCACAGCTCACAGCAACCTCCAATTCCTGGGCTCAAGCAAGTCTCCTGCCTCTGCCTCCCAAGTAGCTGGGACTACAGGCACCCGCCACAACACCCGGCCATTTTTTGGTTGCAGCCGTCATTGTTGTTTGGTGGCTCAAGCTGGATTCGAACCTGCCAGCTCAGGTGTACATGGCTGGCGCCTTAGCCTATTGAGCCACAGGCACCGAGCCTGTTTCACTTATTTTTTAAAGGGACAGGTGAAGGATGAGCCTTCAAAAGGGAGGGAGGGTTTTCGGAGCAATGGAAAGATTCTAAATATTGTGTCCTGGTTACTGAGGTGTGTAAATTTGTCAGACCTCATCAAAATGTATGATGTATTCTGGGAGGATGAGCTGGGAGGATGGCTTGAGCTCAGAAGTTCAAAACCAGCCTAAGAAAGAGCAAGACCCAGTCTGTACTAAAAAAATAGAAAAATTAGCCCAGAGTGGTGGCAGGTGCCTATGGTCTGACTACAGGTGGCTGAGGCAGGCGGGTCATTTGAGCACATGAATTTGAGGTTGCCTTGAGGTAGGCTAACCCCACAGCATTATCTAGCCTGGGCAACAGAGTGAGACTCTTGTCTCAAAAAAAAAAAAAAAAGAAAGAAAGAAAGAAAGAAAGAAAGAAAGGATATAAATTAATCTTCAATAAAGTACGTTTAAAACATTAACACTAACACTAGGTAGAGAAAGCAGGTAAAAGTCATCTGAGGGGCAGGGGCAGGTATCAAAGCCATTGGGTGGGCAAAGCACAGGCAGGTTGTCTCTAGTCTCCAGGGTAAACTCAGAGGGGACTTAAATGTCATGTGGGCCCACAAGTAGCTCACCATTTGGTTCTCACAGCCACCCCTGGATTGCCTATCATTTCATGTCAGGTCTCCTGCTCTGACCCACCTTGCCTTTCCGGGCCAACTGCCAACTGTACCTCCTCCCCGCCAACATTCATAATGGGGCCTGGAGGCATGGGCAAGTTGCCATCTGTCAGTATAGATAAGGCTGAGGTAAAGGAGCCCCCAGGATGGACCAGCAGTTGCTCAGAGTAGATATTAAGACCTCCCTAGGCTTGGCTCCCTGTACCTCAAGCAGCTAAGGCACCAGCCACATACACCAGAGCTGGTGGGTTCAAATCTGGCCCAGGCCTGCCAAACGATGACAACTAAACCAAAACAAACAAACAAAAAATAGCAGGGCATTGTGGCAGGTGCCTGTAGTCCCAGCAACTTGGGAGTCTGAGGCAAGAGAATTGCTTAAGCCCAGGAGTTGGAAGTTGCTGTGAGCTGTGACACCAAAGCACTCTACCCAAGGTGATAGTCTCAAAAAAAAAAAAAAAAAAAAAAAAAACCTCCCGGCCTCCATCCCCAAGGAATTGGTTTTCTCCCAGGACAGCAGTGCTGTGAGGCAGGGTGTTGAGAGCTGGGTCACTAACATTTATCACTGCACTCCCACGGGATAGATATTATTACTATCCCCATTCCACAGACCAGGCAACTGAAGTTCAGTGTTTAAAGGAGCTCACCCAAGTCACTAGCTGGTAAAAGTGGTGGAAGCTGGGATTCAGATGCAAGCTGGCCTTCCTTCGAAGCCTGCTCCACAACACAGAGGGTGAGGAAGAAGGTAGGGAAAGAGAAGAGAACAAAACTCCAAGTCTACCCAGCTACTTAGGCTGAGCCTGTCAGCACAGTGCTCTGCTTCCCAGAAAATGAAGATATGTATCAGTCTCCCAGACACCAGGAAGGACAACTCCCTGCTGGAGGCAGCTGCAGATAGCCCCTTGGCAGAAGTTACTCTACCCAAGGAATGTTTATTGCTCCTAAGGAGTGTTACAATTCTCACTCCTTCAACTAGGTGAAAAGGCTCAGCACGTGCCTGTAATCCTAGCAGTCTGCAAGGCAAGGTGGGAGGATCTTTCTAGCTCAGGAGTTCCAGACCAGCGAGCTAAGTGAGGCCCTGTCTCTACTAAAGGTAGAAAAATTAGCTGGACATTGTGGTGGGCAACTGTAGTCTCAGCTATTCCAGACGCTGAGGCAGAAAGCGCTTGAGCTCAGGAGTTTGGGTGTGTTGTGAGCTAGGCTGACCTCATGGCACTCTAGCCCAGGACAACAAAGTGACACTATGTCTCAAAAAAAAAAAAAAAGACTTCCTACTACCTGTTCTGGACCACTCACAAGAGGCCAAGGTGGTTGAAAAAAAGAGCAGAGACACCCCCCACCACCACCACACAGGCACACACAGCCCATCAGCCCATTCTGGATGAAGTAAGGCAACTTTGCTACAATGGGTCATTTGAAAGCCTGGGGGCTCCAAGGGCTGGCAGAGGGGTTTGTGGAAGCCAAAACCCACCCCCTCTTATTATCCTTCCCCACAACTTGAATTGAAATGACTTTCTTTTCATTGGCAAATATTCCATTGCATGGATCACCCACATTTTATCTAATTGTATGTCCTGAAAAGGGAAGAATGCTGGCCCTGTACGTTTGAACCCCATTTGGGGTAGCGCTCCTTTGTCTTATTTAGCCTTACTATGGCCCTCTTAAGAAACCTCTAGCCAGCCAAGTGCAACACTTCTCTCACAGAACCTGATACCTGAGGCTGTCAAGAGGCTTAGGACTCTGCCATTAGTCCCAAGACCTGGACATGCAGCAGGATACTTGGCATTCAGTGACAACCGGATCAGATAAAAGAGGGAGAGTGAGTAGAAGGCCACCCGTTTTCCCCACGAAGTGTGAAGAGGTCAACAAGTGAGGCTGTCCAGCTCCCAGCCCGGAAATCCCTGCTTTCCGTCCACCAAGCCACCTGTCCTTCTTTGGTTTCCACCAACCCCCTCTGCCGGCCCTCCTCCAACCCACTTGGCCGGTTCTCAGGTGTACCTGTGCACTTGCTGGAATAGAAGCCCTCCTTCTGGAGCATGATCAGCAGGGAGCCCCAGCCTAGCAGCACTGCAGAGAAGAAGAGGTTCTCCAGTACGGCCGTGCAGGCCATCCACCAGCGCCTCCGGTACGCCTGCTGCAGCGTGGGGGCCATGCCGGCCGCGAGCCTGAACAGAAACACAGCGCTGATCCAAGGACCCCCCAGGGGCCCCTGGGAAGTGTCCCGCATCATAGTGGCTCCTGAAACCCTTCAGGCCAACCTGCGAAGGGGCCTTCATGGAGGCCCCACAGAGCCCTGGGCTTTCCAGTCGGTGCCACCGAGCCAGCTCCACGCGCACCAGCAGTGCTCGGGGCGCACGAGGCGCTGGGCCCCTGCCGGGCCACTATTGGAGACAAGGAAGGTCCTGTCTGCCCGCTGCAGCTTCCTGGCGCGCTGCCGGGCTCTCCCACCCAGGCCAGGGCGCGCGGAGCTCGGCTGCAGGGGGCCAAAAATGCACTTCCCCAAGTCCCCAGAGGTCGGCTAGGGGCAGAGCGCGCTCTGAAGCACCGTTGGCCCACGTCCGGCCTCTAGCGCCAGAAAGGACCCCCAGGCCCGGGGGGAGGAGGAGGGGGAAGCCTAAGGCTGCCGAATACCCCCCTTCCTGTTACCCCATCTAAGACCACTCCTCCCCTCTGGGGCTGGGCGAGAGCAAGCCCTCCCCCTTTCCACACTGGGAGATCCAAGAGCAGATATTCTCGTGGGCCAAGCCCACAGCTGCCACGTGGAGGGAGATCCAGGGCGCGTCGTTCCGCGCCCCCTCTGCCCGCGCGCCCCTCACTCACTCAGCCGGGCACGGGGCACCACGCTGCGCGCCTCGGACCCGGGTCGCCCCCTCTTAGCCCCGGGAGGGGGCTAGGACTTCAGCAGGAAGTCCGGCAGCTGCTGACTTTATAAGGGCAGCGGCGGCGGATGGGCTGGCGGGCGGGTGTGTTTACCAGAGGGAGGGAAGCTGCCCGAGCTACCCCCGCGCGGCCGCTACCGCCACCGCGGGAGGAGAGGGAACGCGGGCGGCGAAGGGGCGGGGAGCAACAGCGGGGTGAGATCGGGGAAAGCAGAGAGCAGGATGAGAAAGACGAGGAAGAAAGACCCAGAGCGAGAGGAGAAAAGCACGAATCGCCTCTCCCATGGTGGCCTCAATACCCTAATCTGTGAAATGGGGCTTTAAGTTCGGGCTCCCGGGAGGTTCGTCTACCTCTCCGAAAAGAGGGGCGCTCTAAGTCTAAGCAAAGGAAGTGCAACTAGAGTGGACCCCGAGGGAAAGAGGAGTCGAAGGACTGGAGTAAGAAAGAGGGGAGGAAGCGCTCCGAGGGACTGGACAATCTGCCGCGGGGTTCACGAGCTCAGGTACCTAACGGACTTTAGTAGGGGAGCCTGGGAGCGGCGGCGGGACAGTGGCTTTCCGCCGACTCGCAGCCGGGGACCCCCCCACCCGCAGCTCACCTCCGATTTCGGGCCAACGAGCCTCCTGCAGCTTTGGACGCCTCGTGGGGCGCTGCGCCTTCTCGGCGCGTCCACACTCTCGGCGTCCGGGGTCCGGTGGGCCCAGCGCCCAGCCTCACCAGCGTTGGGATCTTCTCTGCATGCCGGGTCCCGGCGGCCTCGGAGCTTCAGCCCAACAGACAGCCGGGTTCTCACCTCTGCCCCCTCAGAAGAAGTCGGCGAATTAGGAATCTGCCGAACGCCACAGACCCACGAATTGGGACCCGGACGAAGTGGAGCTCTGGAGTTGATGGTTGTATTTACACCCGTCTGGCGAAGAGCCCCGAGGTGGGGGCGGGGGTTTCCTCCCCTTCCCCTCCTCTTCCCCTCCCCCTAGGTCGAGTTTCACACGCACGTGACTCGCCTGCTAGTCCCCTGACACTTTCCGTCCGGTACACGCCCAGCTCCTAAATTTCCACACTGGACCCCCACCTTTACTCTCGGCCCCCTGTAACGTCAGGCAGCGCCCTCTGTATCCTTGATCAAAACAAGAACGACTTGGCTAGTGGACACCGACTTCGATGCAGGGTAGGCTGGGGTGGGGTTTTGAATTGAACAGTTGGGAGTAGTGTTTTCAGAGAGGCAGAATGACACGGATTTCTTTGTAGTTAGTTAGATAAAGGTCTGAGTCTCAACTTTGAAACATACTAGCCTGGGTTACCTTGGGTAAGTTCTTGAGCCTCAGTTTTCTTTCCCTTTAAATAGGGATAACAATGGAATCAACAACCTGCCCCAAAGAAATTACTGATTATGATGCAGATAAACTGCTGAGTATAGCATTTGGCATAGTAAACATCATAAATGTTAATTATTGTTGCTGTCACTATTTCAGAAGATGTGGTGATCAGATCCTTCTGGACACCAGTGGATTGAATACAGGTAAATCTCTCAGCCTTTCTGAGCCTTAGTTTCCTCATCTGGAAAACAGAAAGGTGTCCCTACTTGGACTCCTGTCCAGGTGTGATCTCATTACATGTGAGTTTAATACAGTGTGTTGAGAAACTCACAAAGCTCTTTGGCAACGTCAGCAACTGCATAGAAAGCTCCAAGAAGGCCTCAGATAAGAGGGGATCCCTGGACAGCTGAGCCACCAACCCAAGAGACGAACTAGCATTCACTGAGTGAATGATATTATATGCTGGGCACTTGCCCTCCCCCCCCAAAAAAAATACTATTATTGGGCGGCGCCTGTGGCTCATCAAGTAGGGCACTGGCCCCAAATACCGAAGGTGGGGGGTTCAAACCCAGCCTCGGCAAACTGCAAAACAGAAAACTAGCCGGGTGTTGTGGCGGGCACCTGTAGTCCCAGCTACTTGCGAGGCTGAGGCAAGAGAATCGCCTAAGCCCAGGAGTTGGAGGTTGTTGTGAGCTGTGTGACGCCACGGCACTCTACCAAGGGCGATAAAGTGAGTGTCTCTACAAAAAAAAAAATACTATTATTAAATCCTCAAGACATCATGGTCTCATTTAAACCTCACAGTTTTTCACAGAGGGACAAACCTCTAGGCTTGCAACTGGAACATGGTGGTTGGACACAGGATGTAAAGACAGGTTGGTCAAGGCTGGGGTAACAGCTTAGCACTGGGAAAACCACAAAGAGTTTTTGCTGGCAAAAGCATGTGTCAGGCTCTGATGATTTCACTTCTTAAAATACAAGCTCTAGGCTCCAGGCCTATGGCTCAAGCGGCTAAGGTGCCAGCCACATATACCTGAGCTGGCAGGTTCGAATCCAGCCTGGGCCCGCCAAACAACAAGGACATCTGCAACCAAAAAAATTAGCCAGGGGTTGTGGTGGGCGCTTATAGTCCCAGCTACTTGGGAGGCAGAGAAGGGAGAATCGCTTGAGCCCAAGAGTTGGACATTGCTAGAGCTGTGATGCCACAGCACTCTACCCAGAGTGACAGCTTGAGGCTCTGTCTCAAAAAAAAAATAATACAATACTGGGCTGGGCACGGTGGCTCATGCCTGTAATCCTAGTACTCTGGGAGGCTGAGGCAGCTGGATTGATTGGGCTCAGGAGTTTGAGAGCAGCCCTGAGCAAGAGTGAGACCCCCCATCTCTACTAAAAATGAAAAACTGAGGTAAGAGGATCGCTGCAGCCCAAGAGTTCAAGGTTATGAACTATGATGCCACGGTACTCTACCAAGGGCAACAAAGTGAGACTCTGTCTCAAAAAAAAAAAAAAAAGTAAAAAATAAAATAAAATGCAATACTGGCTCCTGGAACTTCCAGATCAAGACCAAACTCCTTAGGTTAGCAGAAGGGCCCTAAAAAGGTCCTAACCCAAGAAGGTCATGGATTGTTTTGAGAATACAAAAGATGTTATTGATCCACTGTTTATGGAAATGCTTGTGTGAAAATACATGTTTACATTCAAATTTCAAGGCATTCTTGGACCCTTTCCATGAGAGTGTAGCTGTTTGTGGACCCTCATGGCTAGAACAATTCCTCATCTCAACCTAAACTTCCACATTTTCCCTTTGTGAACTGTCAGCTGCAGGAGGGCAAAGGCCTCACCTGGTATTTTATTCACTGCTATCTCCTGGCACTGAGAGCAGCACCTGGCACCTATGGAGCACTCAGTGAGCACATGTGCAATGAAGAGCTGGTTTTGCACCCCCTGCCTTTGCTGCCCCTTCCTGTAGGGATGACAGATTCCCTTCTCCTTGTGTAATATACTCATCCTTCACATCTCAGCTCATTTTCCACCTGTCTCTCATCTCCTAGGTTGAGTTAGGATGCTTGCCCACATACTCCTCCCAAATACTGAGCTAACCTCTATTGAGGCCTTCACACTGATCTACAGTTATTAGCTTAGTTCCCTGCCCCCCCTTAGATATAAATCTCTTGAAGGCAGGAACCACCACGTGGTAGGTAATTCATATGCACATCACAAGACCTGGCAGGTAACAAGTCCATGGTAAACATTTGTTGAATAAGTGAAAAAAGTAGATGGGAAATGAAGCTGAAAAGGCAGACTAGAGTGGTCACTTTCGAATGACCTCTGTTAAGACAAGGACTTCCAATATTGTGAGATAGGTAATGGGAAACTCTTGGGTTTGCTTTTTTTTTTTTAAGACAAGAGTGTTGCTCTGTTGGTCAGGCTACTGCAGTGCACTGTTGTGATTATAGCTCTCTGCAGCCTCATATTCCTGAGCTCAACCATTCCTCCTGCCTCAGCCTCCCAAGGAGCCGAGACTTCAGGCTCAAGCCACCTCTCCCAGCTAGTTTTGTTGTTGTTTGTTAGGTTTGAGACAGAGTCTCACTGTTGCCCAGGCTAGAGTGCTATAGTATCAGCCTTAGCTCACAGAAACTTCAAACTCCTGGGTCTAAGGGATCCTACTTTCTCAGTTTCCAGAGTAGCTGGGACCTCAAGTACCTGCTACAATACCCAGCTAATTTTCTTTTCTTTTCTTTTTTTTATCGCCCTCCATAGAGTGCCGTGGAGTCACACAGCTCACAGCAACCTCCAACTCCTGGGCTCAGGTGATTCTCTTACCTTAGCTGGGACTACACGTGCCCACCACAATACTTGGCTATTTTTTGGTTGCAGTTTGGCGGGGGCCGGGTTCAAACCTGTCACCCTTGGTATATGGGACTGGTGCCCTATCCACTGAGCCACAGGCACCACCCCCAGCTAATTTTCTATTTTTAGTAGAGATGGGGTCTCACTCTTGTTCAGGCTGGTCTCAAACTTTTTTTTTTTTGTCACCCTTGATAGCGTGCTGTGGTGTCTCAGCTCACAGCAACCTCAAACTCTTGGGTTCAAGCAATCCTTTTGCCTCAGCCTCTCAAGTAGCTGGGACTACAGATGCCTGCCATAACACCTGGCTATTTTTTGTTGTAGTTGTCATTGTTGTTGTTTAGCAGGCCGGGACCTGGTTCCAACCTGCCAGACCTGGTGTATGTGTCGGTGCCCTAAACACTGAGCTACTGGCACTGAGCCATGGAACTCTTGCGCTTAAGGGATTCCCAGAGTGCTGGGATCACAGGCATGAGCCACCACTCTGGGACCACAATGCCATTTTCATACCCTCAAAATGGCACTCATTTCTTAATGTAATCACATACTCAATTTCCCCCAATTTCTCAAAAATGCCTTTTTGGCTTGCACCTGTAATCTTTGCTGTTTGGGAAACTGAGGCAAAAAGGTCACTTGAGGCTAGGAGTTCTAGACCAGTCTGGGAAATATAGCAAGATCTCTAAAACAAACAAACAAAAAAATATTGGTCAAGTGTGGTCAATAACTGTCCCAGCTATTAAGGAGACCAGAGTGGGAAGATCACTTGAGCCCAGGGGTTATTGAGACTGCAGTACCACTTGTACTCCAGCCTGGGTGACAGAGTGAGACCTCAGCTCTAAATAAATAAATAAATTTTTGAAAATCAATTTTAAAATAAAGTAGAGAAAAAGAGAGACCTAAGACACATTTCCCTATCTGAATCAATAGGATTTATCGATCTCCTCCCCTTCCTCCAAAAATAATCCCCTCCTAGACTCTGTTCTGACACTACCATTAGGTTAAGGGCTACTGGGTGGGCTCCTGGCTAGAGACTGCTTCCCTTAGTGGGTAAGAGCGCTGACACAGGAGTCAAGTAGGCTGGCTCCAAATCCTTTCTCCGCAGCTGATTAGTAAGTTGTGTGATTTTTGCCTGAGTCACTTAATCTGTTGAGCCTTGATCTCTGTAATCTGCCGAGTGCTGAAAATAATAGTATCTGATTCAGCCGGGTGCGGTGGCTCACTCCTGTAATCCTAGCACTCTGGGAGGCTGAGGTGGATGGATAACTTGAGCTCACAAGTTCAAGACCAGCTGAGCAAAACTCAAGACCCCTGTCTCTACTAAAAGTAATAAAACTGAGGCAAGAGAATCACTTTAGCCCAAGAGTTTGAGGTTGCTGTGAGCTATGATGCCATAGCACTCTACCAGGGCGACAGCTTGAGATTGTTTCAAAACAAACAAAAAAAAATAGTATCTGATACAATTCATTGTGCAAGCAAGTCTTTATACAGCCTAATAAATAGTTATTATAAATCTTTGCCTGAAGAATGTAAATAAAATGGTGCAGCCACTTTGGCAAACAGTTTGGCAGTTCCTCACATAGTTAACTAAAGTTACCATTAAAACTCAGTAATTCCACTCCTATGTATATTTATTATACCCCAGGGAACTGAGAATGTATGTTGACATTAAAAACTTTTTTATTTTTTAGCCAGGGCTGGGTTTGAACCCGCCACCTCCAGTACATGGGGCCAGCGCCCTACTCCTTTGAGCCATGAAAAAACTTTATTTTTTTGAGATAGGTTCTCATTCTATTGCCCCAGGCTAAAGTGCCATAATATCAGCTTAGTTCCCATCAACCTCAAACTCCTGGGCTCAAGTGATCCTTCTGCCTCAGGCTCTCCAGTAGCTGGGAATACAGGCACTCACCACAATCCCCAGATATATATATATATATATATTTTTTTTTTTTTTTGTAGAGACAGAGTCTCACTCTATCACCCTCGGTAGAGTGCTGTACAGTCACAGCTCACAGCAACCGCCAGCTCTTGGGCTTAGGCGATTCTCTTGCCTCAGCCTCCTGAGTAGCTGGGAATACAGGTCCCCCAGATATTTTTTAGTGGAGATGGGGGTCTCACTCTTGCTCAGGCTGGTCTTGAACTTCTGAGCTAAAGTGATCCACCCAACTCAACCTCCCAGAGTGCTGTGATTACAGGTGTGAGCCACCATGCCTGGCCCTTGACATAAAAACTTATACGTGAATATTCATAGCTTTATTATTCATGAAAGCCAAAAAGTGCAAACAACCCAATAGTCCTTCAGCTGATGGATGCAGAAACATGTGGTATGTCCATATGGTATAATATGATTTGGCCATAAGAAGTAATGAAGTACTAATACATGCTACAACGTGAATGAAACTTGAAAACACTGGTGCTATATGAAATGCCCAGAACAAGCAAATCCATGGGGAGGGAGAAAATAGATTATTGGTTGCCAGGGACTGGGTGAGGGGCTTAGGGGGAAGGGGAGGGATAATAATTGCTAATGAGTATGGAGTGATGAAAATGTTGTCCACTTAGATAGTGGTGATGTACAACTCTGTGAATGTACAATATACTGAACTATATACTTTAAAAGGGTGGATTTTATAATTTGTGGATTATGTCTCAATTTAGGGATATAACAACTAGGGATTTTATTATTGTTATTATTATTATTATTATTTGCAGTTTTTGGCTGGGGCTGGGTTTGAAACCACCACCTCCAGCAAATGGGGTGGCAACCTTTGAGCCACTGGTGCCGCTCACAACTAGGGATTTTTGATAGTGAATGAGACATGAACCCTAACCTCAAAGAACACAAAGTGCAGTGGGAGAGAGGCATAAATGAATCAAATAATTACATATTAAGTGTAATTTCATCTACAGGACGTTCTCATAGGACCACATGATTAGGGAAGGGTCTTTGATCTAGACTGGAGGTCAGAAAGGGTCTTTAAGGGTGTGATGCGTGTGCTAAGATCTGAAGATAGCTTTCCGTGTCAGAATCAGTGAGTTTATCAACACCCCAAAGGAGGAGACAGGCAGGACATGAAAGAGCCTCCAACAGGAGGGTGCTGGAAAGAGACATTGAGGGAGCTGAACAAAGGCCAGTGTGGACAAAGCACGTAGAATGAGGGTGGCGCAAGGTTGCAGCTGAAATGGTAGATACAGGTGAATACACTGGATGTTCCGGACAATAAGGGGCTCTCAGTAATCTCAAGTGATCAAAAATAACCTCCCTCCTCCTGAACTGGCCTCTCCTCCATTGTTTCCAGTGGCAGTAAAGACACCACCCTCCACCCAGTCACCTAAGTCACAAAACTGGGGTTATCTCAGACTTTGCTCCCTGCCTTACTCTCCACATGCGACCTGCCTTGAGTCTGTGGTTTCTGCCTTCCAAAGACTCTCACATCCAGCTAATGCTGTCCCCAAGCCCAGATCACCATCAGCTCCAGCCTGGACTCTTGCAACCCTTGCAAGTTGGCCTTCTCAACCCCACCCCTGCACATGGCCCCTGAGTCCTGTGTCATCTGGACCTGCCTGCTGCTCTCAGCTCCCTTTCAGGGTCTCTGGCCTTCATGTTTTGGCATGGTGACCTTCTTCACACCCATTAACACCCAATACCCACTAACACTCCACGCTTTCTCTCCTACCTCAAGTTCTTCCTAAACCTGGAACATTCACCTGTGCTGGCCTGGCTAACTAAACCTTTAGATCTTGACTTAATGGTCACTTCCTTTAGCACCTGACTTCAGCATTAAATCCTTTTGCTTCGTGACTTATATAACATCATCTGATCTTCCTTTTTTTTTTTTTTTAAGAGATGGAGTGTCACTATGTCCCCTCGGTAGAGTACCATGGCGTCACAGTTCACAGCAACCTCAAACTCCTTGGGCTTAAGTGATTCTCTTGCCTCAGTATCCTGAGTAGCTGGGACTACAAGGTGTCTGCCACAATGCCATTTTGGTTGCAGTTGTCATTATTATTTAGCAGGTCCGGGCCAGGCTTGAACCCACCAGCCTCGGTGTATGTGGTCAGCTCCCTACTCACTAAGCTACAGGCACCGAGTCTCTGATCTTCCTTTTGATAAAACTTATCATGATGTGTCTGTTCCTCTGATGAGTCAGATTTCAGGGATCTGTGCCCACCTTCTTTACCACTGTCCTCAGGCCACTTAATACAGTATCTTCCAACCACCACATTCCTTTCTGGAAAATTCTTACTCATCCTTTGAATTTCACTCACCCATCACTTTCTGGGTGTCAGCCTTCCCTGAGCAACCAGACTAGGGCACACATTCATTTATATAGCTCCCCGAACATCTTTTGTAACACTTATGACTATGAAAGCAACTGGTTTTAATACCTGTTTTCACCACCATATTTTCTATCTTGTTCTTCTTTGCCCCAGCACGTAAAAGAGTGCCTAACCACAAGACTTCTCCCAGGTCATCCTGCAGGAGCTCTTATGAAAATCTCTAAAAGTGGATGCACCCTGCTCCTTCTTGTCTCTGGAGGGTTCGTGTGTCTCTGCCACATCCTCTATCACCTTGTGACCTGTAGGTACTTCAAGATCTGTAAGAAGGATGCTGGGACATAACTCCGTGTTACCTGCATGTTAGCGGTTCCTACTGCTTTTCATAAAATCAATTTGCATTCCCTTTGACATTGTATAAGAGTTTACTTTTCTTTTTTTAATTAGATCATAACTGTGTACATTACTGCATTTATGGGGTACAATGTGCTGATTTTATATACAATTTGGTATGTTTACATCAAACTGGTTAACATGGCCTTCACCTCACTTATTTAATTGTTGTGTTTAGACATTTATACTCTACTATTAGTATGTTTGACATGTACCTTTGCGATATGCACAGTAGGTGAGATCCCACCGATTACCCTCCCCTCGCCCTCCTCTTCTCTCCTTCTTTCTGGGTTATAATTGTGTTTTATCTCTCGTATGAAAGTGTGGGTGATTATACATTGATTTCATAATAGTATTGAGTACATTGGGTATTTTTTTTCCATTTTTTTCTTTTTTTTTTTTTTTCAGTTTTTGGCCAGGGCTGAGTTTGAACCTGCCACCTCTGGCATATGGAGCCGGTGCCCTACTCCTTTGAGCCACAGGCGCCGCCCTTTTTTTTCCATTCTTGAGATACTTTAGTAAGAAGAATATGATCCAGCTCCATCCATGTAAACATAAAGAGTTTACTTTTCTCCTAATCTTTGCCAACATTCATTATCTCTTGACTTTTTTATGATAGTCATAAGAGGTATGAGATGATATGTCATTTTTATGGTAAATACTGATGTTGAGCATCTTTTCATAAAAAATAAACCTATTTGCCACTTTAAAAAAAAGTGGATACAAAATTTGGGGAAATACTCTACAACTTCTGTTAGGTTTTCACAGGGTTCAAAGACCTAACAGAGGCTAAAAACCTTTTTCCAGAAACTGAAGGAACTGTCTTCCCTTCAAGATAGCACTGCTAACCCAGACTTCTATTTTTATTTTTATTTATTTATTTATTTATTTTTTTGAGACAGAGCCTCAAGCTGTCACCCTGGATAGAGTGCTGTGACATTACAGCTCACAGCAACCTCCAATTCCTGGGCTCAAGCGAGTCTCCTGCCTCCGCCTCCCAAGTAGCTGGGACTACAGGCGCCCGCCACAACGCCCAGCCATTTTTTTTTGGTTGCAGACATCATTGTTTGGTGGGCCCGGGCTGGATTCGAACCCACCAGCTCAGGTGTACGTGGCTGGCGCCTTAGCCTGTTGAGCCACAGGCACCGAGCCAGACTTCTATTTTTAGAAACTATGTCCCCTGCCCAGAATATACATTCCAAGAAGGCAAGAATCTTCACCTGTTTTGTTCATTATGTATTCCATGTGCCTAGAATGGTGCCTGGCACATTCTATGTGTAGGTACAAAATGACCACGCACAGTTTCAGTGGATTGCAACAGTTATACAAACCATATGTGTATGGGTTATCTACTGCTGCATAGCAAATTATCCTAAAACATAGTGGCTTAAAACTACATTTATTGGTGGCACCTGTAGCCCAAGCAGCTAAGGTGCCAGCCACATACACCAGAGCTAGCAGGTTTGAATCCAGCCCGAGCCTGCCAAACAACGACAACTACAATAAAAAATTGACCGGCATTGTGAGGCTGAGGCAAGAGAATCGCCTAAGCCCAGGAGTTTGAGGTTGCTGTGAGCTATGACACCACGGCAATCTACCCAGGGCGATAGCTTGAGGCTCTGTTTCAAAAAAAAAACAAAAAACAAAAAGCTACATTTATTATTTCAGTTTATCTAGATCAGGAGAGAGGGCTTCTGCTTTGGGGGTTTCCCACAGGCCGCAAAGTATCAGCTAGGGCTGCAGTCATCTGAAAGCTCAACTGGAGAAGTATCTGCTTCCAAGTTCACTCATGCAGTGAGTGATTCAGTTCTGGCTGGCTGGAGTCTGCCCTAAGTTCCTTATCACCACCTGTGCTCCTTCCAATGTTAGCTCACAACATGGAAGCTTGTTTCATCAGAGTAAACAAGAAGGAAGAACAAGAGAGTGAGAGTAAAAATGAGAGAAACTAACAAAACAAATATTACAGTCAGGCATGATGGCTCGTGACTGTAGTCCTAGCTACCCGGGAGGCTGCAGTAGGAGGTCTACTTGAGGCCAGGAGTTTGAGACCAGCTGGAGCAAGAGTGAGACCTCATCTCTACGAAAAATAGAAAAATTAGGTGGGTGTTGTGGTGCATACTTGTGGTTGCAGCTACTAAGGAGGAGGGTAAAGCAGGAGGATCACTGGAGCCCAGGAGTTTGTGTTTGCAGTAAGCTATGATCACTGAGCGTTAGCCTGGGCAACAGAGTGAGACCCTGTCTCAAAAAAAAAAAAAAAAGACATAAATTACAATCCAATCATCTTTATCATGTTCTGTTTATTAGAAGCAAGTCACTAGGTCTAGTACACACTCAAGGGAAGACAATTAGGTTAAGGGCATGAAGGGGGGATCATTGGGGCCCAGTGATCTTTGAAATCATTCACAGCATGTTTTCCCATATAGCATCCAGCTCATCTGAACACCCAGGTCAGGCAGATGATGACGAGGAGGGAAGAAGTTAGTGGTAGGAGGTTTAGAGAACAACTGACCCTCTGCCCATCCTTAATTAAACTGCTGCCAACTCAACTGTAGTCTAATCTTGCAAACTTTCAAAAGAAGCTAAAGTCAGGGTGGTGTCTGTGGCTCAAAGGAGTAGAGTGCTGGCCCCATATGCTGGAGGTGGCGGGTTCAAACCCAGCCCTGGCCAAAAACTGAAAAAAAAAAAAAAAAAAAAAAAGAAGTTAAAGTCAGAGCTGGATGTGGTGGCTCACACCTGTAATCCTAGCACTCTGAAAGGGTGAGGTGGGTGGACTGCTTGGGCTCAGGAGTTAGAGACCAGCCTGAGCAACAGTGAGACCCTGTCTCTACTAAAAAAAAAAAAAAAACAGAAAAACTAGCCAGGCATTGTGGTGGGTTTCTTGTAGTCCCAGCTACTCAGGAGGCTGAGGCAAGAAGATCACTTGAGCCCAAGAGAGTCTGAGGTTGCTGTGAGCTCTGATGTCATGCACTCTAAACAGGGTGACAGTGAGAATCTGTCTCAAAAAAACAAAAAAACAAAAAAACACAGAAGCTAAAGTCTGGATTTTGTGTACACTCTTCCTGATTATCATTTCCTGTGAATGTTTCCTGTAATAATCAGGGAAAAAGACATCTTAGAAGTTTATGACTCCTCCCTATGGCAGAAAGGGCCAACCTCATTTTTCTTTCTCATGCTTTGTTGGTTTTTGTTTGTTTTGTTTTTGACACAGAGTCTCCCTCAGTAGCTATGGGTAGAGTGCTGTGTCATTGTAACTCACAGAAACCTCAAATTCCTGGGTTCAAGCGATCTTCTTGCCTCAGCCTCCTAGTAGCTGGGACTACTGCCACTTACCACAATGCCTGGCTATTTTTAGAAACGGGGTCTCATGCTTGCTCATGTTGGTTTCCAACTCCTGAGCTCACGCAATGCACTCACCTCCGCCTCCCAAAGTGCTGGGATTTCCGCTTGAGCCACCATACCTGGCCTCTCTGATGCCCTTTCTATGTATGTTCCATTTCTCTGCTTCTACCCCACTTGCTTATGGAGGGTAAGGATCTAGCTAATCAACCATGGCACTTTCCACAGCTCTTTCTTTGCATGTAGCAGGCCAACAATAAATATTGTTATTTTTGTTTTTTTTTTTTGAGACAGTCTCACTTTGTCACCCTCGGTAGAGTGCCGTGGTATCACAGCTCGCAGCAAACTGAAACTCCTGGGCTTAAGAGATTCTCTTGCCTCAGCCTCCCAAGTAGCTACGACTACAGGCATCCACTACAACACCCGGCTATTTTTAGAGACGAGATCTCGCTCTGGCTCAGGCTGCTCTCAAACCTATGAACTCAGGCAATCCACCCGCCTCGGCCTCCCAAGTGCTAGGATTACAAGTGTGAGCCACCGTGCCCTGCAAATATTGTTGAATGAAATATGAAACTCCTGACACATATCGCAATAGGGACCATTTCCCCCAATTCTAGAGCAGTGGTTAAAAGTGGCCTCTGGCAGGCTTGGCCTGATGGCTTATGCCTATAATCCTAATACTCTGGGAGGCTGAGGCGGAAGGATCACTTGAGCCAGAGTGAGACCCCGTCTCTACTAAAAATGGAAAAATTAGCTGGGCATTGTGGCAGGCACCTGTAGTCCCAGCTACTTGGGAGGCTGAAGTAGGAGAATCCCTTGAGCCCAGGAGTTTGAGTTTGCTATGAGCTAAGCTGACACAATGGCACTCTAGCCTGAGAGGCAGATTAAGACTCTGTCTCCAGGGTGGCGCCTGTAGCTCATTGAGTAGGGTGCCGGCCCCATATACCAAAGGTGGCAGGTTCAAACCTGGCCTCGGCCGAACTGAAAAACAGAAAAATAGCCGGGCGTTGTGGCGGGTGCCTGTAGTCACAGCTACTGGGGAGGCTGAGGCAAGAGAATCGCCTAAGCCCAGGAGTTGGAGGTTGCTGTGAGCTGTGTGACACCACAGCACTCTACTGAGGGTGATAAAGTAAGACTCTGTCTCTATAAATAAATGCCTCTGTCACCTGCTTGCTGCATAACCTTAGGTGAGTTACAGGCTTT
>CAUYRH010009612.1:0-10181 GCA_963574655.1 Perodicticus potto | reverse complement strand
GTACAGATGTCTTTGTTATAATGTGATTTTTGGTCTTCTGGGTATATACCTAGTAAAGGAATTATAGGATCGAATGGCAGGTCTATTTTTAGATCTCTAAGTACTCTCCAAACATCCTTCCAAAAGGAAGGTATTAGTGTGCATTCCCACCAGCAGTGTAGAAGTGTTCCCAAATCTTAGTATTTGCTTAATAATACTCATTTTGCTTACAAATCTGAAATTTAGTTTTCTCATAAATCTCTACTTCACTTATGTCACCTGGGGTAGCTTGAAGGTTGAGGGCTAGAAACAAATGAAAGATCATTTATTTTACATGGCTGGACAGCTGGAATCTTACCTGGGGCTTTGGGAAAAGCACTTGTACATGGTGTTCCTGGGTAGCTGTGTGGCTCCTCGCAGCATGCTGTCTGGCTTCTTAGGCATACATCGCAAAAGGAAGAGGTTGAAAGAATATGCCTATTATAACTTAGCCAAGGAAGTCATATAAACATTATTTCTGCTGCCATAACATCCCCATTTGGAACTGAGGTGAAAGCACATAGACCCCATGTCAACATTACATTGTGGAAAGGAATACATGGGATGATATACACTGTTGTATAATGTCTGAAAAACATAATCTTCCATTATGAGTTTAAAGGTGACATCTACAGGCATAATCCTCATGTCTTTTGATAATGTTCTCCACTGCATGTCATGGGGTATTGGGTGTGTGATAAGGGCAGAAAGGGATTAGGATTACTAAAACTTTTGCCTTATAGAGTAGGATCTACTCCCTTGAGTTGCAATTAAGACATTTCATAGCTGACAACAGATATTTTCAAACTCTAGCACATTTATGAGTTACCTGCAGCACCTATTTAAAGATGCAGATTCTTGGCACCTGGAGAGTGAGTTTAGGTTAGTACATCTGACTTGGGTTGAAGACAGATGACAACTGTCAATAATTCTGACATGGTTGATCTGGGATCCACATTATGATTTCTTCGGTAACTTTATTACATATAGTAAGATAAAAAATATACCTTACCACATATCTTTGCAATACATAACTAGTGCTTTGAAGGGGTAGGATGTAGGAAGTAAAATGACTCTGCTAAATGCACTCTGAATAACCAACTATGCTGATATGTTTTATTTTCTCAGCCTCGCTGTCTTGATATTTAGAAGTAATTAACTGGTACTTGCCACATGAGGTGTAAGATGTGGGAAAAAATAATTTTTGAACATGGTTAATCGCTATACATGTTTCTTTATTTCAAATTTCAAATCAATTCAGTATGTTTTTCTCACAAAAGGAAATTTACAGAAGAGAAACTGTACACAGTCAAAAAACCAGGACAAGGTAGCACAAGGTTTCACCTTTCCTGACTCTAAAGACATCATCTTTTTGTCTACTATATTTCAATGGTCAACATCATTGTATACATTCTAAAACTGGTTTCATGTACTCCATCACTTAACTTCAATAATTTACTTAAATACAGACATTCTACAAGGACCACACAGAGACTTCCCCACCCCCATAGACTAGAGAGTCTTCAATAACACTTACCATAAACATGTTTCATCTCAAAGCCATCTCATCTCTGCAGTGCAGCAGTGAACACAGAGTTTCGACCAGATACTCTGTAAAATGCTTTGCAAGATAAAACACTCCTATCTGTGAAAAAGATTGGCAATACTTTTAGGTAACCCTGTTCCCACAACGGAAGATGAATCGAGTTGACCTTCTGTCTGAGCTACAATATAAGTTTCTCTCTTAAACTTTCTCATTTCAGTAACCACTTTCCTTCTTAACTGTAAGTTTTTCACTTTAGCAAACAGCACAGAATGACTGCACTGCAGGAAACTGTGAGAATTCAGTCGTGAGTTAACTGCCACCCAACACAGACCAAAGGCTCTTGTAAGACAGGTGATGTTGCAGAAGGTTTAATGGGCATGTTAACTATCGCTTTTCTTGGTCTCCAGGCTGTATCCCACTATCAAGTTTAATCATCAGAAAGTGAAATACCTTGGCCATTTCCTCTTATCCCCTGCAGAAAAGCCTTTGCAGAGTACAATTTAATGTTATGTTTTCAGCCAGTAAAGTGAATCAATACCAGAACTATCCATTTGAACGGTATCTTTGTTTCTTACAGACATGGTCTGTTGTGTTATTCAGGACTTCTTATACAAGGAACCTCATAATAAATTTCTTCTAAAATTTGGTCTCAAAGGGCAGTGCCTGTGGCTCAACATAAGCCGGAGGTAGTGGGTTCAAACCCAGCCCTGGCCAAAAACTGCAAAAAAAAAAAAAAAATTGGCCCCAGAAAAAGGTTTGTTTCTACAGATAAATGTCTGTATTTTATTTTGTCAGACAAAAAAAAAAAAAAAAAAGAAAGAAAGAAAATGTGTAAACCATGTATTTAACTTCTTGCCTTTCCTTCTAGGACACTTCATCATTTTTTAGTATTAAAAATTATTTTTAGAAACTAAAAGTAGATTATGAAGTATATAGGGTAAAATAAATGTAAAGACTAAAATAATTTAAAACATGTCCTGAGAGTTGATGGTTCCTCACTCTACTATTTGTTGAATTTTCTTTCAATAAAAGTTGTAGTAGTAGGATTTTCTGATTAGTCTTGCCATGAAGATAGGAGAAACCCAGAAAGTCTTTTCTATTCAAAATTACCCCCTTTCAGCTCTTATCAACACATTAGGGAAATCATGTTATTATCAAGTGTTGCCGTCAATCATTTGTCAGTTACCAAGATGATGGTAAATAGTGGAGTCTTGTCACATCTGGACCACTTTTAACCTCTTCATTTCTGTAGCCCAGATCACTCTTACTTTAAAATAAGGAATATATTCATCTTTAAATATCTAGAAGAGGATTCTGGATAAAATGCTTGTATAGTGTCCTCATCCAGAGTTTCATAATGCATTGACATAGAACTTGTACTGCCTTATAGGCAGTTAGCCTTTCCAAATATTCTTTTTAGAGAGTAAGAGCACATGGAATGCATGGATAAAGAGGAAACCAGATGTGAAAAATTGTACTGAAATTTATCTGCATAAGCTAAAAACACTAGTAAATCTGCTTGCACTCTACAAATATGGCTACTTGGTGGGGAATTTCTTTTGTAACCAAGCCTTCATTTTAGCTAATCAGGCCCCTAAAATACTTTGAATATTTAGAAAGGTTATGATCATCTCAACTGGGTCACTTGAAAATACTTCCCTGCTATGTCCTACAAGCATTAGGAAACAGTATACTCAAGGCTGGGTGGGGTGGTTCACGCCTGTAAACCTAACTCTGTGTGGCCAAAGTGGGTAGATCTCTGGAGCTCAAGAGTTTTAGACCAAGCAAAAGTGAGACCCCATTTCTAAAAATAGCTTCAAAAAATAACTGGCAGGGTGTCGTAGCAGGCACCTGTACTCCCAGGTACTCAGGAGGCTGAGGAACTTAAGCTCAAGAGTTTAAGGTTGCTGTGAGTTGTGACACCACAGCACTCTACCAAGGGTAACAGAGTGAGACTCTGTATCAAAAAGAAAGGAAAGAAAGAAGGAAAAGTATACTCAAATAAAACATGATAAACGATTGGATTTTTGCTTTCAAATGGTAAAGTTAAAAGAAATAAAAGCAACTTTAATGGTGAGTTTTTGCCTTTAGAACTCATCTTCACAAGACAATCAGCTGTAATTTTCAGAGTACGTAACTTTCACCCCACACCCCTGACCTCACCTCACCTCATATTTACAGAGGCGAATCTTTCCCGATGATCACGGTGCTAAAATGAAAACTTGATCTGGTATCTCTTCTCAGAATACGGATGACCGTGGTTTATAAACAATGAACTTTAATGCGCCTCTGAGATTCTCAGCAGTGAAAAGTGAACTGATTGCCTGATGTTTCAGATAGCTTAACAGAGTTTTATAAAGAAACACTTTCTATAGACAGTCCTGGAATTAATATACACAGTGGTGCTTGGGCTTTATAATTTTTAAGTTAAAAATCTCCTGGAACAATGTGTGGCCTTGGTGTGTTTTTTTTATCTGCAGACACATCAGACATGCTGACTGCAAAGGGATGAAAGTGCTGCAGGTACTGAGGCTCCCCTCACAGGATAAAGCAAGCTCTTTACACGCAAATTCTCCTTAACTGGACATTAACTCACGGCAGTAGAGGTGGTATTTAATGTGTGTTATATTTCCTTCCTAGTTTCATACCATTTCTATGCAAGGATAAAGGACAAATTCATGAAGGAAGCATTTTTTAATTAACTGGTCACTGTTTCCAAAAAAAGACACCAAACATGCTGAGTCGGAAGTGCTCATTAAACTCCACAAAGGTGTTTGATCAACACAGTAAATGAAATAACATTATTTATACTGTGGCTACTAAAAGGCTAACACCATCCTCAAAATTGCTTTTTAAGAGATTAGGCTGCTCTGAGCCCAATCGGCATCATTTTATTTACTAAAATGAAAATCTGTATTAAGAAACATTAGAAATATGTGCTCTGCAAATTTAATGTTAATAATATTCTGAGTAACATGAGTTTCATTCAGAATATGAAAAATAAAAAGATGAACTACTTAAATCTATGGGGATCTCATATCTTTAAAAGTATGTACACCCTTGCATTTCATCACATGCTCTGCTACAGACAGCACTGTGTCTCCACCTCATAAAACACGACAGGCACCTCCTGGGCTGTGAGAAGGCCTACTGCTCAGCATCCTCTTTGTCGTTTGTTTTCTTATCCACTGTGATATCAATGGTGGCTATAAAATACTTCCTATTTTTCCTTTAGTCACTCCTCACTGACTAATAGTTTAGATAAAGTAATTCTTATATTTAATGAAATATAATTCTTTTCCATCTCATTTTGTGTAGATTGTAGGGTTGTAAAAAAACCATTCCCAAAGCATGATGCTTTGCCCCAGACTATCTGGAACTAAAAGAGGATGGAAGGGCTCAGGACCCAGGACCTTGACCTTGTCAAACCTTCCTGTCTTTCACTTCTCAGTCTTTCTAGAAGCGAATCATAGAAACCAGAATTCCTCTTCCTCAAGGCAAGTCATAGGAACGAGAAACCTGAAAATATTATTCTGACCTTCCCCTACCTTTCCATCTAGGAGCTGTCCATAAAGAAATTCTCTGACCTACACTTTCCTGATAGTAAAATGCTCATTCTGAAGGGCTCCTGCTCCATATCCAGAGGAATAAATGTTATAACTGAGAGGCCAAGAGTCTGAGTCTGAACAGATGGCCGTTCAGGGTTTCTCACTCCCTCAGTTACCACAGGTCATACTCCTACATCCAATTACATTTCCCCATGCTTCATCCTACCTGAGCAAAATAATAATTTTTCTCTGAGTCTTTGGGTCTTAATTTCTGAAAGTTACTCTGTCATGTGAAACTTTGATTAAATTTGTTTTGCTTTTCTCTTATTAACCTGTGCTTTGTTATAGGAATGTTGACGATGAACTTAATCTTATAAAACTGTGCATAGAACCACTCTGGTGAGCGTTTATTGACGTGAAATCACATCCTCACTTACAGGCATGGGAGCAACATGACTGCTATTCAGGTAGCCTCTGAAATTGCAAAAAGAGGTATAAATAAAGATAGAGATTCCTTAATTTCAGCAAACTTGAAGGAATTTATAAGGAGAAAAGAGGAGATGTTTTGAAATAATGGGTTCTAAAAATCTTGGATATTGGAAGCCAGAAAAGACTCTAAAGGTCCCTGATGACAGGGATTACTAACACTCTGTGAGAACTCGCCTTCAACTCAGCATGACGACAGTGTTCTTATACGGATGTCACCTTTAATACTCATAAGAAGCACGTGAGGGAAGTAGCATTATTGTGCCTGTTTTACAGATGAGGAAAGCACGTGTCATAGACTCTAAGAACTCTCCCAAATTCACACAACCATCTTGAGAGGTACTCAGAATGACGCCCAGAGAGCCTGGCCCAGAAGCCCTAGCTGCTTCTCTGGACTCTACTTTAACCCCTGATCGTTATTGAAGTAGAAGAGGGAAGCAAATTATCCAGAGCCATTTTGCCATTTAGGGGCAAAGCTGGAACTGAAATCAAGGCTGGATTAACACGTAAAAAAAAAAAAAAAAAGCTTTATTTTTCAAAGAAGGAGACAGAGGAAGGCCAAGGTTAGAGCACACGCCACAGGGGGGAGCATTCAGCGGGGCTCAGTCTGCCATTTGGACCGGCCCACTCTGCTCTCCATTCTCTTCCTACCCATATTCCTTGTATTAGGCCCCATAAAATACTCCTGGGCAGATTACAGTGGCCAAGTCCACCACTTTGAGGCTGGCCGGGTGTGTGTAAATTGCCTCTCAGTGGGTGGCTATTATATTTATATTGGTTTAAACTGTTTCCATTGCCAATCCATTATGCTGGAATTCCCCCTTGCTGAGGGCCTTTGTGTCATGCTTCCCTTTGAGCCTAAGAACTCTCTCTCTAACTCCTTGGGAACCAACCGGTTAGGAGTAAACATTTTGAGTGAAACACGGCCCCTTGGCATCCAACCACTGCTTGCTAAATCAGGAGCATTCCCTTCTAGCCCCAGTCAGTTCACACTGCTCATTTGCCAAGGAGATAGAAAATGAAGTGGAGAAAGTGACATGGTGCCTGTTTATGCAAAAAGTCAAAGCAATGTGCAGGAATAACAATGTGCAAGTAACTCTGTTTCCCTCAAAGGCAAACAATTCCAGCTTAATTGAGAATGAGTGTCCAGATGACCCTGTATGTCCTATGAGCAACCTTCAGATGAAATTCAAGCTGGTGAGCACTCCTCTCTGAACAGAACTTACTATCTAACATTTTCAACTATCTCAGTACTCAACACACGTTCTAAAAATAAAAGTCCTTTAGTCCACGTTGTGGCTAAAAGTCAAGGGCTAATTGAACATCAGTAGTATGAGTATCAATGCCTCATTCAGTGATATGATAGAATTACGAAGCAAAGTTTACAAATTTAACTATTCCCTTGAGAATGCCAGGTTAATCCATACAATCCAATAACTGTCAACAATTCCACCTGGTTGTCCTCTAAATGTATAACCTTGGTCACAGGAGAAATATGGGGGCAAAATGTATACATATAAATATATATATATATATATATATATGTATATATATAAAAACTTATTAACAATGTGTATAGACAACCACAGCCTGTATCTGATGATGAATCAGTTTCATCATTCTTAATTAAGAGTAGTAGCTGTTGTAAGGACAAATACACATTAAAAATGAGAAGCTTATTTCACCCTGTTGAAAATGGGAAAAGAGATTGCTCTCCCCTCCCTTTTTCTTTGAGCATTTGCTTTAGAAAATTTGTAATTATCAGTACTTTCTCCTCTCTTTGAAATGTATATAATCCTTTTGAAAACTAGATAGGCCTTTTGTCAGCTTTAAGACTCAGAAATGCCTTTCTCAAGGACTCAGGAGCCATCCCTTTGAAATGTAAACATCAAGGGATATAGCACCCTCGTCTCCTAGATTCTGGGGGGCAGGAGCCTGTCTTAGTGGGCACCTTGCTCTTCTCTGGGAAACTGTCTCCCATCATAGGAGACGTTTGTCTTTTCTCTGGGTAAAGTCAATTAGTTAGCACAGATGGCCACCCTGATAATAGCTGATTTGAGGATGAATTGTATGTGACAAATACTATTGTCAAGTCTTGTACTTGAGGACAAGTTGCTGTTTATCTTGAAAGCATGTATAGGCTGGGGGTGGTAGTTCACTCCTGTAATCCCAGCACTCTGGGAGGCTGAGGTGGGTGGATTGCCCAAGATCAGGAGTTTGAGACCAGACTGAGCAAGAGTGAGACCCTGTCTCTACTAAAAATAGAACAACTAGCCAGGTGTTGTGGCAGGTGCCTGTAGTCCCAGACACTTGGGAGGCTGAGTAGATTGTTCAAGCCTAGGAGTTTGTGGTTGCTGTGAGCTATGACGCCACAGCACCTAGGGCAACAGAGTCACACTTTGTCTCAAAAAAGAAAAAAAACTAATGAAAAGCTGGGCTGTATCTGCTGGACTATGTAAAAGATTGAAATCCTGAGTGATACCTGTGGCTCAGTGAGTAGGGTGCTGGCCCCATATACCGAGGGTAGTAGGTTCAAACCCAGCCCCAGCCAAACTGCATTAAAAAATAGCCAGGCGTTGTGGTGACCACCTGTAGTCCCAGCTACTCAGGAGGCTGAGACAAGAGAATCACCTAAGCCCAAGAGCTGGAGGTTGCTGTGAGCTGTGACTCCACAGCACTCTACCGAGGGCAATATAGTGAGACTCTGTCTCTACAAAAAAAAACAAAGAGAGAGTGAAATCCTGCCAAGCTGGGTTGTATCTGCTGGGCTATGTAAAAGAGTGAAATCCTGCCATCTCTTAGCCAACCATGATTAACATTACACACTGGCTCAATGTTAAAGCAATAGCAAAACTACCTACCTTTTTGAAAATTTTTTCTACTACCTTTGTGAAAATTTCTGACTTGACAAGAGGTTATAGTTTTACTTTTATTTCTCAAAAATTGTAGAATTGAATGGAGGAAGAATTTACATGGATACTGGGGACAATGTATAATTGGGCCAAGGGTCTCTAGATTCAGGAGACCTGAGTCCTCACAGCTGCTGCACTGTGCCAAGCAAACAGTTTCAGTGGAGACCACGTTCAGGCCTGAAGTGTTTGTTCTGCTTTTTGCTTGTGTGTGTAGTGTGCTTTGGGGTCATTAAATTGACATTACCTGTTATAGTAAAGTCTCTAAAGGAAAAAAGCAAAACAGAACAACAGGAAGAAAAAAATTTTCAAATATTAATAGGGATAGCAGAGAAATGAAAAATTGAACATTATTTTAAGGCAATTTTAGGAACAGGAAAATTTTAATTTGTTATATATACTAAATTCATATGTAGAACAAATTGTAATAAAATGTTTGATATATGAGTAGGACAATTTGTTTGAACTCAGTTTTAGTTGTCAGATGTAAAGTGTTTAGCAGTAGCTCTCAAAATTTAGTATTAGAATCATCTGGGGAGCTTGTTTTTATGTAGTGTCATTGGGCCAATCTCTGATATTTTGGTTTAGTGGATAGGAGAGAGGTTTCCGAAATCTCCATTTATTAAGATCACCCCAGTGATACAGGTGATCCAAGGAGCATGAGTGTTGGGGCTTAGAAAATGATACCCCAAAGTATAGACTTTCAGTATGTCAAGCCCTTTGAACTAAAGGAAATTAAAAGGCCCTAAATGGTCTTCCCAGTCCACTGAACAAAGGACTGTCTAAACTTCTCTTCTTTCTCCCCCATCCCTCAAGCACAGGGGGGGGGCCTTCTTTCTCTAGAAATTCCCTTGTCTGACTGAGAAAACTTCCTCCAACAAAAATGAAATTGTCTTAAAACTGCCTGCCTAGGAATCTCATCAAATAACCAAGAAAAATTAGCCATTTTAACAATGTTGATTCTTCCCAGACATGAGCATGGTAAATTTTTCCATTTGTTAACATTTTCAGCTATTTCTTTTCTTAAAGTTTCATAGTTCTCTTTATAGAAATCTTTCACATCCTTTGTTAGGGAAACTCCCAAATATTTCATCTTCTTTGGCACTACTGTGAAAGGGATAGAGTCCTTGACGGGTTTTTTTGGCTTGGCTATTGGTGGTATATATAAAGGCTACAGATTTATGGCCTGAGACATTGCTGTATTGTAGCCTGAGACATTGCTGTATTCCCTGATCACTTCTAAAAGTTTTGTAGTAGAACCCCTGGTGTTTTCCAGATATACAATCATATCATCTGCCAAGAGTGGAAGTTTGATCTCTTCTGACCTGATGTGAATACCCTTGATTGCCTTTTCTTCCCTGATTGCAATGGCTAAAACTTCCATTATGATGTTGAAGAGCAATGGAGACAATGGGCAACCTTGCCTGGTTCCTTATCTAAGTGGAAATGGTTTAAATTTAACTCCATTCAATACGATATTGGCTGTGGGTTTGCTGTAGAAGGCCTCTATCAGTTTAAGAAATGTCCCTTATCGAGTTCTTCAGTTCTTTCCCTCTTCCAGAAGCTCTAGTGCTTTTTACTCTTTCTGTATTCCTTTCTAACTTCTAATAAAAGTCATATCTTACCACTGATCTGTGGTCTGTGGGTTCATTCTTCAAAGCCCCTGAGACCAAG
>CAUYRH010009611.1:0-63092 GCA_963574655.1 Perodicticus potto | reverse complement strand
GGTGGGCAGGTCCCTTCAGTCCCCTTTCCTTGTACCACAGCCTACAGACACTTGTAAGGCAGTAAAATGGAGCAAATGCACAACTTACCCTCAGTCCCCATTTCTCAGTGATTACTCTCCTTCAATGGCGGATATGTCCAATGTTTTTGTTTCTGTTTTTTTCTTTTTCTTTTCTTTTCTTTTTTGAGATAGAGCCTCAAGCTGTCACCCTGGATAGAGCACTGTGGCATCACAGCTCACAGCAACCTCCAACTCCTGGGCTCAAGCGAGTCTTCTGCCTCCGCCTCCCAAGTAGCTGGGACTACAGGCGCCCGCCACAACGCCCGGCTATTTTTTTGTTTCTGTTTTTTTTTGAGACAGAGTCTCATTATGTCGCCCTCGGTAGAGTGCTGTGGCGTCACAGCTCACAGCAATCTCCAATTCTTGGGCTTAAATGATTCTCTTGCCTCAGCCTCCCAAGGAGCTGTGATTACAGGCACCCACCTCAATGCCCGGCTATTTTGTTGTTGTTGTTGTTGTTGCAGTTGTCTAGCCCAACCCTCCAACCTCAGTGCATGTGGCTGGCGCCATAACCACTGTGCTACAGGCGCCGAACCTTTTTTTTTTCTTTTTGCAGTGTGTGGACTTTATTTGCTTCTTCTTCTTTTTTATTTTTTCCACTTAAAATTCAATAACAATAACAATGTTTAAGATAAGGACTGGAAAGAAAAACCTGGGCGGCTCCTGTGGCTCATCGAGTAGGGCGCCAGCCCCATATACCGAAGGTGGCGGGTTCAAACCCAGCCTCGGCCGAACCGCAAAACAGAAAAATAGCCAGGTGTTGTGGTGGGCCCGTGTAGTCCCAGCTACTCGGGAGGCTGAGGCAAGAGAATCACCTAAGCCCAGGACTTGGAGGTTGCTGTGAGCTGTGTGACGCCACGGCACTCTACCGAGGGCAATAAAGTAAGACTCTGTCTCTACGAAAAAAAAAAAAAAAAAAGAAAAACCTCCTAAAGAATGAACGAAGATAAATACATACAGAAAAGAAAACAGATAATTACTGCATCGAAATATCAAGCAATATTAGCAATAATAATGGCAAGAAAGCAACGTACACATTGTCAAATAAGACATTATACAGCACTTTGACTCTGAGGCTCAGCATGAAGTCATCAGTTAACTTATTTTTTTGAACCTTTTTTTTTTTTTCAATTAATTAATTAATTAATTTTACTTTTTGAGACAGAGTCTCACTATGTTGCCCTTGGTAGAGTGCCATGGTGTCACAGCTCACAGCAACCTCAAACTCCTGGGCTTAAGCTGTTCTCTTGCCTCAGCCTCCCAAGTAGCTGGGACTACAGGTGCCCGCCACAACGCCCAGCTATTTTTTGTTGCAGTTGTCAGTTTTAGTTGGTCCGGGCTGGGTTCAAGCCTGCCAACTGTGCTATGGGCATTGAGCCTGATGTCCTGTGTTTTGAAAACCATTGTTGCATACATTTTCCCGAGGCATAGTAATAAAGCAATTACCTCTATCTTGACCAGTATGAAAAAAATCCCATGCGACTTATTTTGTTTGTTTTTTCTTCTTAATTATGGCATACCTAGGAAAAGTACAGAAGCTGGAATAGTTATTATCAGTCAATTGAGTCTACACACTCCTTTACGCAGAGGTAACAAAGTTGGGCTGGGAGAGAAGTGGCAGGGTGGCAGCAGAGCCAGAATCTGTGTGAAATATTGGCCTAGTTATTTATGACATTCTTTAGTGCAGATGTGTTCAAACTTCTTTTCTCTGTTGCACACTGGAAAAGTACTTTGGACCACATGTTAAATACACAAATACTAATGAAAGTTGATTAGTTAAAAAAAAAAAAAAAAAAAGGTTCTTGCATACTTTTTGTGACATCCCACACTACAGATAAGCAAAAAAAGTCTTCACAAAATCAGCTTGCAGCCCACAGGCTACAGGTTAGACATCTCTGCGTAGTCTGTATCTTCTTTAATCTCAACAAGTTACTTTTCCTTTTATTGGGGGCTTTTGGAGACAAGGTCCCATTGTCACTGGGCTCAAGCAATATGCCTGTCTTAGACTTCCAAGCAGCTGGGACTATAGGTGCATGCCACCATGCCCAGCTAATTTTTTTTTTTTAGAGATGAGGTCTTACTATGCTTCCCAGGCTGGTCTTGAACTCCTGGCCTCAAGCAATCCTCCTGTTTTGGCCTCCCAAAATTTCAGTATTATAGGGCATTAGCTACCATACCTAGCCTACTTTCCATTTTATAGTAATTTATTTTCAAATAAAGTACATGTCTTTGAGAGAGAGAGAACTTGCTTAAACATTCAGGTTTTCACATGACCTGCCCTCTCTAACCTTGGCAAAACATTGGAAGCTTACGAAGCGCCCATAGCTCAGTGGGTAGGGGGCCGGCCACATACACTGAGGCTGGCAGGTTCAAACTTGGCCCAGGCCAGCTAAAACAACAATGATAACTGCAACAAAAAATTTTTTTTAAAAAGTTGGAAGCTTATTCTCCAGAGGGGCTAAGATTTTTGGACTAGGCAGCTTTCTCAGAGACCTGGAAGATGAAATGAATGAGGACATTGTAGAAAGCCGAAACTCTCTATCCATCTTCCCCCATGGAGGCCTCAGGCCTGCAGCTTATCGTAAACCCTCCTGACATGAAACTGGAAGCTTTCTCCAGAGAATCTGTCCAGCCAAAGAGGAATGTCCTAAAGTAGGACAATTGGGAACTCTCCCCCAGAAGTTAGAACTGATCTGTTACAAACATATTCTTTTTACGAAAGGTCTTTATTGGCGGGGGATGCTGCAGAGCAGCATTAAGGAGGAAGGAAAAGAGGGAGAGAGAGAGAAAGAGAGAGACGAGGGAAGAGAGGAGAGGAGAGAAGGTAGAGAGTGGAGGAGAGAGAGAGAGAGAGATGAGACACATGGGGGGAGAGAGGGAGAGAGAGAGGAGAGAAGAGGAAAACATATTCTTTTTAATAACCACTCTTGAGACATACGCAGGAGGCCAGGTGTGGTGGCTCACGTCAGGTAAGCCGAGACGGGAGGAATGGCTTGAAGTAAGGAGTTCAAGACCAGTCTGAGGAAGACTGAGACCATGTCTCGACGACACGGAGAAAACTCAGCTGGGCCTGGTGGCAGGCACCGATGGTCCCAGCTACCCAGAGGCTGAGACAGGAGGATCACTAGAGCCCCGGAGTTTGAGGGTTTGAGATTGAGGCTGCAAGGTTGCAGTGAGCCCTGATGACACCACTGCAATCTAGCAAGGGACACAGAGCTAGGCTCTCTCTTTTTATTTTTATTTTTTTCAGGCTCTCTCTTAAAACAAACAAAGAAACAAAGGCTCACACCTATAATTCCAGTGGTCTGGGAGGCTGAAGCAGGAGGATAAGTTGAGGTCAATAGTTCAAGACCAGTCTGAGCAAGAGTGAGAACCTGTCTCTACAAAAAAAAGAGACAAAATTAGCACACGGTGGTACATACATACCTAGAGCCCAGCTACTCTGCTGAGGCAGGACTGCTCGAGCCCTTGAGTTTGGGATTGCAGTGAGGTATGAGTAATGCTGATGCCGCTGCACTCTAGTTGGGGCAACAGACTGAGACTTTGTCTACAAATAAACAAAAAACCAAGGAGACGAAAGTTTCAATAAAACATATTAATGTCCTCAAAGATAAGATACAACTAAGGCCAGGCACAGTGGCTCATGCCTGTAATCCTAGCACTCCGGGAGGCCAAGGTGGGTGGATAGCTTGAGCTCACGAGACCAGCCTCAGCAAAAGTGATACCTCATCTCTACCAAAAATAGAAAAACTGAGGCAAGTGGATTGCTTGAACCCGAGTTGGAGGTTGCTGTGAGCTATGACGCCCAGGCAAGTTAACCAGCAATGACAACTGCAATAAAAAATAGCCAGGTGTTGTGGCAGGAGCCTGTTATCCCAACTACTTGGGAGGCTGAGGCAAGAGAATCACTTAAGCCCAAGAGTTGGAGGTTACTGAGAGATGTGACGCCACAGCACTCTATCAAGGGTGACTCTGCCTCAAAAAAAAAAAAAAAACAAAAACAAAAACAAAAAAGGAACATTCAGAGATTTAACTTGGGGTAATCTTCCATAAAGGAGATCAAAAGACAAGAAAATGAGAGGGTGGGAGTAGAATGGAGGGAAATCTGGGCCTAACCTCTGGATATCAGGAATTCCAGAAAGAAAAACGAGACAACCAAAGGAAGAAAATCATTAACAAAGAATTCAATAAAGTTCCCCAGAAATGAAGGATGAGAGTCCATTCTGACAAGGTTCATCATGGGTTTGGCATGCTGCACGGAAACAGACCTTTGCCAACTGTGAAATTTCAGAACACTGGTGACAGACGGGGAAAAAATGAATCGCAAAGGATCAGGACTCTGAATGACTTCAGACTTCTCCAGAGGACCAAGGAACAATGCCTTCAAAATTCTGGAGAACGACAGCACCTGTGGCTCAGTGAGTAGTACGCCAGCCCCCTATACCGACGTTGGTGGGTTCGAACCTGGGCCCAGCCAAACTGCAACAAAAAAAGTCGGGCATTGTGGTGGGCACCTGTAGTCCGAGCTACTCGGGAGGCTGAGGCAAGAAAATCGCCTAAGCCTAGGAGTTGGAGGTTGCTGTGAGCTGTGATGGCATGACACTCTACCAAGGGCCATGGAGTGAGACTGTCTCTACGGGGAAAAAAAAAAAAAAAAAATAGCCGGGCATTGTGGTGGGCACCTGTAGTCCCAGCTACTTGGGAGGCTGAGGCAAGAGACTCACTTAAACCTAAGAGTTTAAAGTTGCTGTGAGCTGTGATGCCATAGCTCTCTACTGAGGGCGACAAAGTGAGACACTGTCTCTTAAAAAAAAAAAAATTCTGGAGGAAAACCAATTCCAAACTAGGATTTTATACCATAATCAAACCAAAGGAGGGCGGCACCTGTGGCTCAGTGAGTAGGGTGCCGGCCCCATATACCGAGGGTGGAGGGTTTGAAACCGGCCCCAGCCAAACTGCAACAACAACAAAAATAGCTAGGTGGCTCGAGGCCTGTGGCTCAATGGGCTAAGGCGCCAGCCACGTACACCTGAGCTGGCGAGTTCGAATCCCGCCTGGGCCCGCCAAAACAACAATGACGGCTGCAACCAAAAAATGGCCAGGTATTGTGGCGGGCGCCTGTAGTCCCAGCTACTTGGGAGGCGGAGGCAGGAGACTCCCTTGAGCCGAGGAATTGGAAGTTGCTGTGAGCTGTGATGCCACAGCACTCTATCTAGGGTGACAGCTTGAGGCTCTGTCTCAAAAAAAAAAAAAAAAAAACAAAAAACAGCCAGACGTTGTGGCAGGCGCCTGTAGTCCCAGGTATTCGGGAGGCTGAGGCAAGAGAATCGCTTGAGCCCAAAGCTGGTGGTTGCTGTGAGCTGTGATGCTACGGCACTCTACTGAGGGTGACAAAATGGGACTCTGTCTCTAAAAAAAAGAACCACCAAAGGAAAGGACATTTTCAGATATGCTGTCTCTCAAAAGTACTTCCTGTCCACCCCTTCCATAGCAGGTGCCCCCTCAGAATAATGTGATAGATCAAGAGGAAGAGGTTATACAGCAACAGGAGATTTCAACAGAAAGGTGTGGGGAGAGCCCAGGGTGGCAGCAACACATTGGCACCGAGGGAGACCAGGATAGACTGGGGTGGGTCAAGGATTATTATTATTTTTGAGTCTGTTGCCCACAGTAGAGTGTGGTGACGTCACAGCTCACAGCAACCTCCAACTCTTGGGCTTAAGTGATTTTCTTTTTTTTGTAGGGACAGTCTTACTTTCTCACCCTCGGTAGAGTGCTGTGGCGTCACACAGCTCACAGCCACCTCCAACTCTTGGGCTTAGGTGATCCTCTTGCCTCAGCCTCCCGAGTAGCTGGGACTACAGGCGCCCGCCACAACGCCCAGCTATTTTTGTTTTGCAGTTCGGCCGAGGCCGCGTTTGAACCCGCCGCCTTTGGTATATGGGGCCAGCGCCCTACTCGATGAGCCACAGGCGCCGCCCCACCCAGCTATTTTTTTGTTGCAGTTGTCATTGTTGTCTAGCTGGCCCGGGCAGGGTTTGAACCTGCCAGCCTTGGTGTATGTGGTGGCTGGAGCAGTAACCACTGTGCTATGGGTGCTGAGCCTCAAGGATTCTTTTTTTTTTTTTGAGACAGTCTTACTATGTTGCCCTCAGTAGAGTACTGTGACATCACAGCTCACAGCAACCTCAAACTCTTGGGCTTAAGCAATTCTCTTGCCTCAGCCTCCCAAGTAGCTGGGACCACAGGTGCCTGCCACAACACCTGGCTATTTTTTGGTTGGAGTTGTCATCGTTGTTGGGCAGCTCTGGTGTACGTGGCTGGCGCCCCAGCTGCTGAGCTACAGGCGCCGTGCCTCAAGGATTATTCTTGATAAAACAGATGATGTGTTGTGTTGCCTTTATTATTATTATTATTATTTTGTAGAGACAGAGTCTCACTTTATCTCCCTCAGTAGAGTGCCATGGCGTCACACAGCTCACAGCAACCTCCAATTCCCGGGCTCAAGCAATTCTCTTGCCTCAGCCTCCCGAGTAGCTGGGACTACAGGCGCCCACCACAACGCCTGGCTAGTTTTCTGTTTTGCAATTCGGCCGAGGCTGGGTTTGAACCAGCCACCTTCGGTATATGGGGCCGGCGCCCTACTCGCTAAGCCACAGACGCCACTCTCATGTTGTATTGCCTTTAGATAAGCCTGGGGATGATGGCTGGGCACCTGTAGCAGTGGTTCGAATCCGCTAGCCTCGGTGTTTGTGGCCAGCGCAGTAACGACTGTGCTATGGATGCCGAGCTACCGTTTTTCGTAAGAAATATTGCAGAACTATTTGTTTTCAATTTGTTAACTGTCAATTTGTTAACTGATTTTTTACCCCTAAAATGCAGGATATAAAACAGTTTGCACAGCTTTATGTTTTAGGTTAATTTTTTTATTGTTTACAAAACTTTCAACTTGTTACTGTGAACATTTAATTAGAAGCAAAACCCTAAATGAAAACTCCTTGACTTTCCTGGATCTAGACAGGGTCTAGCTCTTACTGTGTGGAGAATCATGGAAGGCTTGTAATCTTGCATGGGTTCAGGGTGAATGACAATGAAAGTCAACTTTTCAGATCCAGGATGCAATTTCACTACTATTAAGGGTGTTGTTATTCAAATTATTGTTTATTTTTATTTACTTTTCACACTCCATAAATTTAATGTTGATAAAATATTAAGTAAAACATAGTCCATATTTAAATTTGCCCCAATAATGTCCTCCTTTATAACTATTATTATTATTTTTTTTTTTTCTTGAGACAGAGCCTCAAGCTGTCACCCTGGTTAGAGTGCTGTGGCATCACAGCTCACGGCAACCTCCAATTCCTGGGCTCAAGCGAGTCTCCTGCCTCTGCCTCCCAAGTAGCTGGGACTACAGGTGCCCGCCACAACGCCCGACCATTTTTTGGTTGCAGCCGTCATTGTTGGTTGGCAGGCTCGGGCTGGATTTGAACCCGCCAGCTCAGGTGTACGTGGCTGGCGTCTTAGCCCGTTGAGCCACAGGGGCCGAGCCAACTATTATTTTTTTAAAGAGATGGGGTCTCATTATGTTGCTCAACCCGGAGTGCTGTGGCTACTCACAGGCGTAATCATAGCTCACTGCAGCCTCAAATTCCTGGGCTCAAGTAATCCTCCCATGTTGGCCTCCCGTGTCTGGGACTATAGGCACACACTGCCATTGCACCTGGCTCTTTTATAACTTTCTTAAAATGTAGTATCTAATCAAGGATTTGTGCTACATGTAGTTATCATAAATCTTTAGAATATTCCCCATAAATTTTGTCTTTCATGACATTGTCAGTTTATTTATTTTTTGAGCAGTTTTTGGCCGGGGCTGGGTTTGAACCTGCCACCTTTGGCGCCCTATTCACTGAGCCACAGGCACTGCCCCGACATTGTCATTTTTTAAGACTCCAGTTATCTTGCAGAATATCCTATAATCTATATTTATCTGATGCTGGGGTGGCATGAATATAGTCCCAGCCATTCAGGTTTAGGGAGGGAGATCCCTTAAGCCTAAGAGTTTGATGCCAGCCTGGGCAACATAGTGAGACCCTATATATCTATTTGTTTGATAGTTTCTTCATAAGATTCAGATTAAAATATTCTTGGGGCTGAGTGTGGTGGCTAATACCTGTAATCTTAGTACTTTGAGAGGCTAGGTGGGAGGATCACTTGAGGCCAGGAGTTCCAGACCACCTTGAGCAAGAGAGACCCTATCTCTACAAAACATAGACAAATTAGTCAGGTGTGTGGAGGCACCTGTGGCTCAGTGGGTAGGGGACCAGCCACACACACAGAGGCTGGTGGGTTCAAATCCAGCTCAGGCCAGTCAAGGCAACAGTGACAATTGCAACAACCACCAAAAAAAATAGCCGGGTGTTGTGGGGGGTACCTGCAGTCCCAGCTACCTGGGAGGCTTAGGCAAGAAAAAAAATAAAAAATAAAAAAATGGTGGTATTGAGTGCCTGTACTCCCACATACTCAGGAGTCTGAGGTAAGAGGATTGCTTGAGCTCAGGAATTTGAGGTTGCAGTGAGCTCTGATAATGTCACTGCATGCCAGCCTGGGCAACAGAATAAGACACTATCTTCAAAACAAAAATGAAAATGAAAAACAAAATAGTTTTAGCTGAGCTCCGTGACGTGGGCCTGTAATTTCACCTACTTGGGAGGCTGAAGTGGGAGGATTGCTTCAGGGCAAAAGTTCAAGACGAGCCTGGGCAACATAGTGAGACTCTGTCTTAAAAAATGAAAACATTAGCTAGGTGTGGTGACATTCATCTGTAGTCTCAGCTACAAGAAAACATTTTTGGCAAAAATACTGCCTAGGTGGTTTTGTATACTTTCTGCTGCACATATAGGGTCACATGATGCCAGTTTGTACCTTCATTAGTGATGCTGAGTTAGGTTACCTGGTTAAGGTGGAGTCCACCAGATTTTCCATGGTAAAGGTACTTTTCCACAAAGTTGACTATGCCTGGTCGATTTTTCTAAGTCCTTGATGTGTTCTTTCAGTATGTAGATTCATGCTGTTTGTTTCTAGAAAGTTTCTTCTTTGGGGGTAGTGGTATACTTTTGTATATTAGTTTTTTCTTTCTTTTTTTTATTTTCTCTATACATCTACATGTGTTTATTTGGTTTCCACTTTTTGCCTTCACAAAATTAAAAAGGCTTAAAATTTAATTACAATAACAATGTTTAAGATAAGGACTAGAAACAAAAACCTCGTAAAGAATGAACAAAGATAAATACATTCAGAAAAGAAATGAGATGATTGCTGCAACGAAATATTGAGCAATAATAATAATAATAATAATTTTTTTTGAGACACAGCCTCAAGCTGTCACCCTGGATAGAGTGCTGTGGCATCACAGCAACCTCCAATTCCTGGGCTCAAACGAGTCTCTTGCCTCCGGCTCCCAAGTAGCTGGGACTACAGGCGCCCGCCACAACGCCCAGCCATTTTTTTTGGTTGCAGCCGTTATTGTTGTTTGGCGGGCCCAGGCTGGATTCGAACATGCCAGCTCAGGTGTACGTGGCTGGCGCCTTAGCCCGTTGAGCCACAGGCGCCGAACCGAGCAATAATAATTATAATGATGCAAAAATGTAGCTATTTATTTTTTTGAGACAGAGTCTCATTATGCTGCCTTCAGTAGAGTGCTGTGGAGTCACAGCTCATAGAAACAAACCTCAAATTCTTGGGCTTAAAGAGATTCTCTTGCCTCAGCCTCCCAAGTAGCTGGGACTACAGGTACCCACCACAATGCCTATCTATTTTTTTTTATTGCAGTTGTCATTGTTGTTTAGCTGGCCTGGGCTGGGTAGGAACTTGCGAGCCTTGGTCTATGTGGCCAATGCCGTAACCCCTGTGCTACAGGTGCCAAGCCAAAGTATTGTTTATTGTAAAAGTATATTAACTATTGATTATATTAAAATAACATTTGTCTACTAAGAGTTCAACATGTGGCCTCAGCCTCAGATCTACTCACCAGAATCACTTAACCAGGATGAAAGGGCATTGCTAAAAATGCAGATTCCTAGGCCCCACTCAAGGGGTGAGCTGTGGCATCTTCCATTTCTTTCTTTCTTTTTTTTTTAAGAGACAGAGTCTCACTTTGTTGCGCTTGGTAAAGAGCTGTGGCATCAAAGCTCACAGCAACCTCTAGCTCTTGGGCTCAGGCGACTCTCTTGCCTCAGACTGGTGAGTAGCTGGGACTACATAGGTGCCCACCACAACACCTAGCTATTTTTTTGTTGCAGTTTAGCAAGGGCTGGGTTCGAACCCATCACCTTTGGTATATGGGGCCGGCACCCTACTCACTGAGCCACAGGCGCTGCCTGGCATCTTCCATTTCTAACTGATAATGAAAACCACTGCTCTCACTTCATATATGAATAATCTAGTAGGCGCCATATCAATGTCTGCAAATCAAGGTTACCAGCAGGAAGAAGGAAAACAACCCATGCAGGATGCTAGTGGGTGGAACAGCTTCTACCTGAAAGAATTCATTTGGAAAGATTTCAAAGAAAGCCACTGAGCCTACAAGTTTCTTTTCTTACCAGAAATAATATTCACAAACTAACTGTTGGTCAAAAAAAAAATTTTTTTTTCTTTTGAGATAAGAGTCTCACTCTGGGCTCAGCACCTGTGGCTCAACGGGCTAAGGCGCCAGCCATGTACCCCTGAGCTAGTGGGTTCGAATCCAGCCCGGGCCCGCCAAACGACGATGGCTGCAACCAAAAAATAGCCAGGCGTTGTGGCGGGCACCTGCAGTCCCAGCTACTTGTGAGGCAGAAGCAGGAGACTCGCTTGAGCCCAGGAATTGGAGGTTACTCTGAGCTATGATGCCACCACACCAGATCCAGGTGACAGTTTGAGGCTCTGTCTCAAAAGAAAAAAAAAAAGTCTCACTCTGTTGCCCTGGTAGAGTGCTGTGGAATCTGTGGCGTCATGCCTCATAGCAACATCAAACTCTTGGGCTGAAGTGATCCTCCTGCCTCAGCCTCACTAACAGCCGGGACTATAGGCACCCGCCAAGAAGCCCAGACAATTTTCCTTTTTAGTTAAGATAGGGTCTCACTGGGGCCAGGAGCAGTGGTTCACACCTATAATCCTAGCACTCTGGCAGGCCAAGGTGGGTGGATTGCCTGAGTTCAGAGCTTCGAGATCAGCCTGAGCCAGAGCGAGACCTCATCTCGAAAAATAGCCAGGTATTGTGGTGGGTGCCTGTAGTCCCAGCTACTTGGGAGGCTAAGGCAAGAGAATCACCTAAGCCCATGAGTTTGAGGTTGCTGTGAGCTATGATGTCACAGCACTCTACCGAGGGCAACTCTATCTCCAAAAAAAAAGACAGGGTCTCACTCTTGCTCAGACTGTTTTCAAACTGCTGAACTCAAGCAATCCACCTGTCTTGGCCTCTCAGTGCTAGGATTATAGGAGTGAACCATCATGCCCAGCCTTAGTCAAATTCAAAACAAATTATCTTTCATTCCATTCATAGTAAATAAGTTCATCTGAAATAGCTACCGATCCAGGTGTCCCTCCCTGGAGCAGCACTGCCTGTGGGGCCATCGCTCAGTGCCATTTAAATGTCTCAAAGGGTGGGGGTACTGGAGCAGGAGACACCGGTGCTCTCTGGGGAGACAGGTCTTTGAAGCTCTCTGGTTAGACTGAAAGTCCTTGCTGCATCTGACCAACTCACTGATGCTTGTTCCTTGCAAGTTCATTATTAGAAGAATACTCTTAAGTTCTGTTACTTCTTGGTAGTGTCATGATTTTAAGACAAAGCTTATTAGAAAATCACTACTTGATAACAGGTTAATTGATATGTTAGATTTTTCTCTTCTTCTTCTTCCAGTACTTTACCGATCTGTTCAATGAACAGTATTCTAAGGGCCAATAATTGCTTTTTCTCTTGGTGGCTTATGCTGTAGCTCGCGCTGTACTGAACCCCTAGGCAAGACCTCTTTTTAGTATTCCTTCTTCATACCAAATCCTCTCATTACCTTTTCTTTCTTTCTTTCTTTTTTTTAGACACAGTGTCTCACTTTTATCGTCCTTGTGGCATCACAACTCACAACCACCTCCAATTTCTGGCCCTAAGCAATTCTCTTGCCTGTCTCCCGAGTAGCTCGGACTACAGGCACCCGCCAAAATGACCAGCTATTTTTGTTGCAGTTTGGCTGGGGCTGGTGACCTATCCATCGAGCCACAGGCGCCGTCCTCACTACCTTTTCTATATTCAAAACTATGGATGTGGGCAGAGCCTGTGGCTCAGTGGGTGAGGTGCTGGCCCCATATACCGAGGGTGGCAGGTTCAAACCCGGCCCCAGCCAAACCGCAACAAAAAAATAGCCAGCGTTGTGGTGGGTGTTTGTAGTCCCAGCTACTTGGGAGGCTGAGGCAAGAGGATCGCCTAAGCCCAGGAGTTGGAGGTTGCTCTAAGCTGTGTGATGCCATGGCATTCTATTGAGGGTGATAAAGTGAGACTCTGGCTCTACAAAAAAAACCTATGGACGTGGCCAGGTATGGTGGCTCATGCCTATAACCCTAGCACTCTGGGAGGCCAAGGCAGGTGGGTTACTTGAGCTCAAGAGTTCAACACCAGCCTAAGCAAGAGCCAGACCAAGTCTCCACTAAAAACAGCAAAACTTGGGCGGTTCCTGTGGCTCAAGGAGTAGAGTACCGGCCCCATAAACCAGAGGTGGCAGGTTCAAGCCCAGCCCCAGCCAAAATTGCAAAAAAAAAAAAAAAAAAAAATTACAAAACTAGCCAGGTGTGCCAGTGCACACCTGTAGTCCTAGCTACTCAGGAGGCTGAGGCAAGAGGGTGGCTTAAGCCCAAGAATTTGAGGTTGCTGTGAGTTAGGCTGATCCTATGGCACTCAACCCAGGGCATAGAGTGAAACTGTATCAAAAAAAAAAAGAAAAGAAAAGAAAATATGTGCCCATCAGTCCTGAGATGATCTGATAAGCCCACAACCATCTGTTTCCCCAAATCACAAAACTTCCGGGCAGCCAATACAGAAGCCATAGAAGCTGGCCCCTAGGATTCTCTGAATTTCTTTTTTATTACATGTATCTGATTACTTTTCCCAAATGCTGAGCCACTGGGATTTCCAAAGCACAGAGGTCAGAATATACACTTTTCATGGGCCAGGATAAACTGTTTTAAAGCTGAGCTGATGACATTTCTAGAAAGGAGAACCGAGCAAAGCGTCTCACTAACTACCTGTATCTGAAGACAGATATGACACACTTCCTTCAAGGTAAACTGTTCTGGAGTGTAACCAGCAACCGGTCAGGAGTGGCAGCTTTAAACACTCATTTCAAAATACTGGCACTCCCTCAGGACATCTCCCAGAGTCTCAAAATTTAACCTGCTGCCAAAGCAAACTCCAAAATGAACACAGTCTTTGTTTTCTTTAAAAAAACAAAACAAAATAACCAGATTTATTTAGTTTAACATTTCCCCTGATCTAAAGAAAAAGATGTTAAAACCTAGGACATACGCACAAACATCCACGCCATGAACCCAGATAACCTAAAGAAAAAAGGGCAAAGTTCTGTCCAACAGAGAAAATTATCTTCGCTTCTGGAATATGTTTCCACGTCCCATTCCGCGGCCTCTTCCCCTTGCAGCCACTGAAAGGAAGGAAAAGATGAGGCCAGATCAGTGAACATTCATGGCACAGAGCAGCTGCAGCCCTGGGACATCAGCTGGAAGAGACCTGAAAGGCTACCTGGTCTACCACCACCCTGGCCATTGCATTTCATGTGGGGAAGGGAGAGGAATGAAAGAGAGGGCCAGGCTGGGGACAAGCATCATACAGCAATGCTCTCTAAAGGCTGGGAGGCAGGGAGCTAAAGGCCAAGAAGGTGATCTGAGAACTACACAAAAGATGAATTCCCAAGGTTGGTCTAGGGCATGCAAATAAAACAATACTAATACACTTACTTTTTAAATGCAGAAACAAATGTCACTAAGTTGACTATTTTAGAGAGGCAGTCTTACTCTGGCTAAGGCTTGTCTTGAACTGGTGGGCTCAGGCAATCCACCTGTCTTAGCCTCTCAGAGTGCTAGGATTACAGGAGTGAGCCTAAGGATTTATTTTCAAGTACGAGGAGCTTTGAAGTTAGAAGTTTAGCCCCTTTATAATGGGTAAAGATGGCTTAAAACTGCTTTCCTTCTACCTGAAAATCAAGCCCACTGTCAGCATCTCCCTAAGAACATGCTCGGTATCCACCCACATTTCCCAGTCTCTAAGCAATGTTGCTCCAATGTTTCAAGAGTCAGCTCACTGAACCATGGTGTGTCTGCTCAGAGAACTCTGCAAGAACAAGATGTCCTTAACTTCTTGGACAGAAAGGGCCTTCCGGAAATTAATTATAGGAGATTTACTGTCACTCATGACAGGGATCCTACCTTTTATCTAAGGTGCCACTTTGGATTTTGTGTAAGCCCAATGATTGGGATGAGAAAAGGCAAGACAGGGAAGGCAAGGTTAGCCTCCCCCTCACCCCCCATTGCCTTCAGGATCTCCCCAGGCTGCAGGAGAAGGGGTGCCACTGGGTATGGAGATTGCAGAGGTCCAGTCTGTTTTATCCCCAAGAAGAAACAGGGCCTTTTTCTAAAAGATAGAAGACAGGATCGTATGCTAACACTAGTGCATAAGCACCTACCTTGGGCCTTCAGAATAGCAGCTTTTCCCCGGCCGGCCCCTGAACCTTGATTTTTATTTTTCATGCTCTTTAACATGGGCGCATTTTTCAGCATGTCAGGCAAAATCAGAAAGCGGATCTTGCTGCCACGGATGTACACTTGCTCCAGCTGTGCCACACGACCATCTCTGTACGTGACTGTGATGTTGGACATCTGGAAGGAAAGCACCAGCTCATCAATGAGCACCACCCACACCAGTGGAGGTCAGGGCACACAAAGGAGGGGAGCCTTGGCTGGTGGGAAGGGGAAGTCCAGAAAGGTAAAGCCTGACACTATGAAATATAGGATGCAGGCAAAGCTGGTGACATGCAGGCAGTTCCTGGGTTATGAACGGGACAGGTTCTGTAGTGTTTTTTTTTTTGAGACAGAGACTCAAGCTGTCACCCTGGATAGAGTGCTGTGACATCACAGCTCACAAAAACCTCCAATTCCTGGGCTCAAGTGAGTCTCCTGCCTCCGCCTCCCAAGTAGCTGGGACTACAGGTGCCTGCCACAACGCCCGGCCATTTTTTGGTTGCAGCCATCATTGTTTGGTGGGCCTGGGCTGGATTCGAACCCTCCAGCTCAGGTGTACGTGGCTGGCGCCTTAGCCTCTTGAGCCACAGGCGCTGAGCCAGTTTTTTTTTTTTTTTTGAGACAGAGTCTCAAGCTGTTGTCCTGGGTAGAGTGCTGTGGCGTCATAGCTCACAGCAACCTCCAACTTTTGGGCTGAAGCGATCTTGCCTTAGTTTTTCTATTTTAGTAGAGATGGGGTCTTGGTTTTGCTCAGGCTGGTCTCGAACTCGTGAGCTTAAAAAATCCACCTACCTCGGCCTGCCAGAGTGCTACGGCCTGTAGGTTAAGTTGCATATGTAAGTTGGAATAGGTACATTTACCTATTACCTACACTAGCCTCCATTTCTAAGTCAGTAGGATGCTTGTAACTCAGGGCTTGCCTGTACCACAGCGTCAGCACTCACTGCGTATGCCTGGGACAGCACAGAGTACTTCACAGCAATGGTTCTCACCACACCTCCAGGAGGTACAAGCTCAAGCTCTCCCTTTGTTTTTTTTTGAGACAGACTCTGGCTCTGTGGCAAAGGCTAGAGTGCTGTGGCATCAGCCTAGCTCACAGCACTCTCAAACTCCTGGGGTCAAATGGTTATCCTGCCTCACCCTCCTGAGTGGCTGAGGCTACAGGCACCCGCCAACATACCCGGTTAATTTTTCTATTTTTAGTAGAGACAGAGTCTCGTTCTTGCTCTGACTGGTATTTTTTCCTCTTTTTGTTGAGAGTCTCACTTTGTCCCCCTTAGTAGTGTGCTGTGGCATAACAGCTCACAGCAGCCTCAGACTCCTAGACTCAAGCAATTCTCTTGCCTTAGCCTCCTAAGTAGCTGGGACTATAGGCTCCCGCCACAACGCCTGGCTATTTTTAGAGGCAGGGTCTCACTCTTGCTCAGGCTGGTCTCAAATCTGTGAGCTCAGGTGATCCGTTTGCCTTGGCCTCCCAGACTACTAGGATTACAAGTGTGTGCCACTGCACCCGGCCTCAGACTGGTCTTCAACTCTTTTTTTTTTTTTTTTTTTTTTGAGACCACTCTTACTTGTCACATTTGGTAGAGTGCCATGGTGTCACAGGTCACAGCAACCTCCAGCTCTTGGGCTTAGGCGATTCTCTTGCTTTAGCCTCCCAAGTAGCTGGGACTACAGGCACCTGCCACCCTCGGTATATGGGGCCTGCACTCTACTCACTAAGCCACAGGTGCTGCCCTGGTCTTGAACTCCTGAGCTCTACCATTCTTACAGATGAAAAAACCAAGGCACATGTCTAGGGTCAAATAGCAGGAACATAGGGGACTCCAAGTATGAATTAGCAAGCCTGGCTCCAGAGCCCTAGCTCTGCTATACTCTTCCTAAGAAAACCCAGCAACAGTTCTTAAAGGTGATAACCCCTAAGGAAATGATTTCCAACTGCTTGTCCAAACTGGGTCCTCTTCTGACACCCAGACCTCAAAGGCACTACTGCATCTGGAGTAGTGAGACAAAAGCCCTCTGGCTTGGGTGGCTGGGGACAGAAAAGCAGGGGTGGCACCACAGTGCCTAATGAAGATCCTGGAGTACCAGAGGGGGTGAGGCAAGAGCTGGCACAAGGAGAAGAGAGGGCACTGGGCAAGAAGTAGAAGACACAAGGACTAGAACAGTGGAATCATGACCAAGGACAGGGTTGTCACCTCAGAGACTGGGGGTCACTCAAATATATGGAGGGGAAACATCAGCAGTGTTAAGGCAGCACTCTGGAAAGACAAATATGCCAACATGTACAGGCTGTGGAATGAACCCAGCCAGAAGGTGAGATCAGCCAAGAGACCTGGTTGACATAAGAAGGTACCCAAATCTGCCTTTTTTTACAAGTTCTCTGGATGGAAGAGAGAGGACTATAATTCATTCAGAACACGTGGAGAGCTATACTATCCCCCAAGACTTCTGTCTGGCTTGTTGCCATCTCATACTCAACTTGTTCTTTTCTTCCAGTGCTAACTGGTCATCTGGCCTCTGCTGAAACACCCAGAGCAAGAAAAGGCCAACTGTGTTCTGGGGCCACTCCTGCTGTATCTGAGCAGTTGGAATGGTGTCTAGAGGGAGCTTCAACCCCTCTGTCCCTGTTCTACCTTTGGGGGCAAGAGGGCTCCAGTTTCCCATAAATCTTCTGCTCCAGGCTCTATACCCCAAGTTCCTTCACACATTTTCACTTAGCTCCAAAGTCCTTGCCATCCTATTCTTCTCTTGAAGAATTCTATCATCTCTGGTGCCACAAATGAACAGGAGGTATGGTTAGACCATCCAAGAGGGAAACTGGACCCAACCCAGGCTCACCATATACTTGGTGACTCTGCAGAAGAGAGTCAGCCTGAAGAGCCATACAAGACCCGAGTCTACCACTTGTCAAGGGTAGACTCATTGAGTGACCCTCATGGTCTCTGAAGTGACAGCTCTGTCCTATCCTTGGTCAGGTTCCACTGCTCTAGTCTTTGCCTCCAGAATAGTCCTGTCCAGAGCTCTCTCTTCTCCTTGTGTCAGTTCTTTCTTGCCTCACACTCCTCTGGTACTCCAGGCCCTTTGTATAGCCACTGTGAAGCCACTTCCACATCTCAGTCTCCAGCCACCCAAGCCAGGGGCCTCTGTCTCACCTTCTGGAGTATGTACCCTGGGAGGGGTAAAACTGTATCTGGTATACATAGTGACCTTTGCAATTTCTCTGAGCCTTAGTTCCTTCACCTATAAAGTTGAAGAAAACAGAACAGAACAAAGACAACATTTACCAAATGCTTACTACATGGCAGATACTGGCCTAGGCGATTTCCCAGAGTAACTCATTTTACATCACAAAATCCTAGGATACTGATGAGCCAGATACTGTGGCACAGCCTGTCAGAGGCAGGCCAGTCCCCCAGCCCCATGGTGTCATCCACTCTGTTCTCCTGTCCAAGGTCACACTGCCCTTATTTGGCCTGGCTGGAGTTTGAAGCCAGATCTATCTGACCCTAAACCCATCTTATTAGCCACTGTATCAGATCACTACTTCCTAGAATTGCTAACGAGCAAAATAAACAATTGCTTAAGCCCAAGAGTTTGAGTTTGCTATGAGCTGTGACGCCACGGCACTCTACCAAGGGCAACATGATAAGACTCTGTCTCAAAAAAAAAAAAAAAAAAGCAAGAGAATTGCCTAAGCCCAGGTTGCTGTGAGCTGTGATTCCATGGCACTCTACTGAGGTCAATAAAGTAAAACTCTGTCTCTACAAAAAATATATATATATATATATATATTGAGCATGGGGCGGCACCTGTGGCTCAAGGAGTAGGGTGCTGGCCCCATATACCAGGGGTAGAGGGTTTAAGCCCAGCCCTGGCCAAAAACTGAAAAAACAAAACAAAACAAAAAAAAGTACTAAGCATGTATAAAGTTCACAATCATAATACACATTAAATATTTAAGAAGAGTGTCATGGTCAATCCCATTTCACTGTACTCAGGGGACTTTAAAGTTTTAGCGGGAGAAAGTGGTAGAATTAATGGGTTCTGCAAAAACTGAAATGGTGCTTTTGGGGCTTTGACATGACCATCCAGTTGCTGATGTACTGTTTGAACTCTTCTTAGCTGTGACATAGTCATCTTTGGAAAAATGATATCTATGTGGAATTTAGTATTCTGCCTTCTTACAAAAATGGTAACCCAAAAGAAGCTATCACACAATTGGGTCAGTAACTAATAAAATTTCTGATGCAATGTGGTTGAATTTCTTTAGCTACATAGGCTTCTAGCTTAAAGGAAAACCAATTTTCCTGGCTCGGTGCCTGTGGGTTAATGGGCTAAGGCGCCAGCCACATACACCTGAGCTGGCGGGTTCGATTCCAGCCCAGGCCAGCCAAACAATGATGACAGCTGCAACCAAAAAATGGCCAGGCGTTGTGGCAGGCACCTGTAGTCCCAGCTACTTGGGAGGTGGAGGCAAGAGACTCGCTTGAGCCCAGGAATTGGAGGTTGCTGTGAGCTGTGATGCCATAGCACTCTATCCAGGGTGACAGCTTGAGGCTCTGTCTCAAAACAAAACACCAATTTTCCTTTAAACCTCAGCCTCAGCCTTCCGAGTAGTTGGGACTACAGGCGCCTGCCACAACACCCAGCTATTTTTCTGTTCTGTAGTTCGGCCGAGGCCGGGTTTGAACCCGCCACCTTCGGTATATGGGGCCAGCACCCTACTCGATGAGCCACAGGTACTGCCCAGATGCTCAATAATTTTTTTTTTTTTTTTGAGACAGAGCTTCAAGCTGTCACCCTGGATAGAGTGCTATGGCATCCACAGCTCACAGCAACCTCCAATTCCTGGGCTCAAGCGAGTCTCTTGCCTCCACCTCCCAAGTAGCTGGGACTGCAGGTACCCGCCACAACGCCTGGCCATTTTTTGGTTGCAGCCTTCATTGTTGTTTGGCGGGTCCGGGCTGGATTCGAACCCCCCAGCTCAGGTGTACGTGGCTGGCGCCTTAGCCCATTGAGACACAGGCACCGAGCCAGCACTATCCCCATCTTAAACAACCATGTAAGACCTGACTTACATTTGGGAAGTTTCTTTTCATATAGGTATTTTTCCTTTTTATCAATCCCTGGTCCCCTCCTCACTCTCTGTCAGCAGAGGGTGTTAAAATCCATGCACTTTCCGAAGACTTCAGATAGCGATTCATCATAAACACACCTGTGCCATTCACTGGTGCTACCTAAGACAAGGTCAGTGTAGAAAAAACTGTGCCTCTGGGAAGTTTGGATTTTAACTTTTTCAAACTCTGTTTTCTTTTCTCCATTGATTTACTTCTTTTCTTTTTTCTTGTCTTTCTTTCTTTCTTTTTGGAGACTGAGTCTCACTTTGTCACCCTTGGTAGAGTGCCTTGGCGTCATAGCTCACAGCAATCTCAAACTCTTGGGCTCAAGCAATTCCCTTGCCTCAGCCTCCCAAGTAGCTCAGACTACAGGCACCTGCCACAATGCTAGGCTATTTTTAGAGACCAGGTCTCACTCTTGTTCAGGCTGGTCTTGAACTCCTGAGCTCAGGCGATCTGCCCCCTTTGGCCTCCCAGAGTGCTGGGATTACAGGCATGAGCCACCATGCCTAGCCCACTAATTTACTTTTAAGACACTTTTCTGTTTTCCTAACCTATTCCTTTGCCAAAAATAAAATGGTGTGATAAAATCATTTATATTCCGGTTTAAACTTACTTGTATCATTGGGTAAGCAGGAACGTGATGATGACCAAAAAACCTCCTTCATATTTGGAGGAACACAGCCAAATAAGAGAAAACCTAAAGATGTGATGTGTGTAAACGTAGTATTAATTATGGCAATTACGTGGCCTGCTTAGCAGCCATTCCTAATTACTATTCCGTGCATTATTGATGAGACACTGTTCAATGACAGCTAATTTTGCTGTACATCTTATGCGATTACCAGAGAGTGCTGTATGTGCCTGTTCAATCTTCAGAGTTTATTGCTCAGCCAGCAAACTCACAATTTTTCTTTTGGCCGGGGCTGGATTTGAACCCACCACCTCCAGCATACAGGGCCGACGCCCTACTCCTTTGAGCCACAGGCGCCGCCCCAAACTCACAATTTTTAAAAGGCCTAAGTAGGACATTTTTCAGGTTTACATTCTGTAAAAGGTCACAGATTTGCTGCCCTACATCATTTGCCACTCTATAAAAAGTTTCTCTACATGTTGACCTATAAACATAAACTACACAAAAATATATAATATAAAAAATATGATATGAGTTTGTTAATTTTTCCCATCTGCCCCATTTACCACTTTAAAGAGGGGGGACCAGCAGCCCTTCAGCATAACCCAGGCCCCACCTCAGATGAACTGAATCAACCCCCATCCCTCACCCCCCTCCCCCACATTTTAACAAGATTCCCAGGCAATTCAGTTCACAATAGAATTTGAGAAGTGCTGCTTCCTCTGTCCAAGGGAGTGGCCTGAGGAATGGACAGCGCAGAGGAGGAATCAGTGACTGGAGTAGCTAAGACTCACATCACAACTGCTAAGCCTGTGGTTTATTTAAAATGGGGCTTCTCAGCACCCCTCCCTCAAGAGCATCTCATTCTGTAGGTCTAAAGTGGGCTCAGGAATGTCTGAGAAGCCAGTAATCTGAGATCCACTGTCTGTTTACTTGCTTCTTGACAGAGGGGAGACAGGGTGGAACAGGGCCCACAGCTGGAAGGTGGAATGTTCAGGAAAAAAGGCACAAGACTACAGAGGGCAGAGAACTTCTTGGGCTCCCTGGAAATGTCTCCATTGCATTTGAATTCAAATGGTCCATTAAAACAATCTCTCAGGTCAAGATTGCAATTTGACACGAACTTTATGGCCACCCTGCATATGCCACGTGTACACACAGACACAGACACACACACACACACACACACACATACACATTTTTAACTAACCAGTCTTTCAGTAACCCTGAGCCTTAAGTGAAAACCACATGTTCTAGCTACAGGAATCCGCTCCTTCAGCTCAGCCCTCACTCCTCTGAAAGAGGCTGCGTGGTAATTGGCCAATTAATCACCTTGTCCAGTGGCTGTCTTTAGGCAGCATTTTCTCGACTATTTGGTCTTATGTTGTTGTTTGTAATATCCTTGCTTGGGAGGGTGCAAGATGACTGGTGGGGATATGTGTCTTTTGAAAAACCCTGTGAAGCTATCTTTGTTTTGAACAGGACTTGGTAACAATAGGATTTTTGTTTTTCTTCGAAGTCAAGGTTATGTATCTGAGATGTACACACACATATATACTGTGATGAATACTTTATATAGAAAGAATAAAAGGCTGTGTAAACTATATTAAAATCTCAAATTAGACAGGAAGAAAGGTTGCTTGGAGAATATATTTTATAGATACTTTTCTATGATTCTACCTGAATTTGACTCCATTTTTAATTTGCTGTAACTAGTCAAAATGAGAGTGTTGTTGCCCTTTTAAAGGCAAAGTACTTGGAGTCTTCCTTTTTCTCATTTTTGATGCATTGATCTCTCAGAGCAATCAATGCCTTCCCCATGGCCCCACCCAATGGAATTTCCTGTATACAGGATTCTAGCCTTGAGTTCCCACCCCACCCTAAATTTTAGGGTTAATTTACTCAGTAGATTTTCAACCTGTGTGACCATGAGGCATGCTTGGTCACCAGTGCTTCTTCAGGTCCCATCTCAGAGGACAAGTACTTAACATGTCAAGGTAGCTGGGTCCATAATTGCTGAATACAGCATGAATCTGAAGTTGTTATAGAAAGAACACCTCAGCTAATTCAAGCCCAGAGTCTGATTCATAGTTTTTAAAATGATTAACCCCACGCCCTTCCCCACCCTGGCTGGCTAGCAGCCAGTCATCCTGCAGGGATTTAATGAGTTAAGAGAACACTCTCAATGTGAATGAATACACCATAGGTGATTCTTCCAAATGCACTTTCCACTTGGTCAAACATAATATGTTTAAATACAATGCGATTTATGTTTGTATAATTTGTAAAACTCTGAAATTTGATGTATTATTACATATACTCTAATGTACAGCAAACATTATTTAAGGGAATAGGCCGGAATCCTTCCAAATTCTTATTAATTATAATATGTGACTCTTACAGAAAATACGAACCACTTGGGAATAGGGGGATGTGATCTGTAGAGAGACCCACATTATTTAATATAATAAAAAATTGGAAATATAAATAAATAAATTAGTATGGTCATCTTACAGTATCCTCATGCCAAGACACTCCTCCCCACACAAAAGTCCTCAGGTACTCAAATCCCTAGTGTAAAAGGGCATAATACTTACATATAACCTATACACATTCTCCTATATAAGTCATCTGTAGATTATTTATAATACCTAACAGAATGTAAATGCCATACAAATAATTATTCAGTATTTTAAATTTATATTATTTTTAGTTAATTTTTTTTTTGCAGTTTTTGGCCAGGGCTGAGCTTGAACCCGCCACCTCCAGCATATGGGGCCGGTGCCCTATTCCTTTGAGCCACAGGTGCTGCCCTTTTTTTAGTATTTTCCATGTATGATTGAATAAGAGGATACAGACCAATTCACAGAGAAGATGCCTGGCAACTTGTTCAAGGACTTGTAACTTCCTAATGCAAACTAACATTTAGGATTTCTCTAGCTGTCATCATTCATTCATTCATCTACTAAATATGGGGGATCTGCCTCCAGTAGGCACCACTGGAGCTATAGTGTGGCACATAGCATCTGGATTTTGTATTTTGTATAAGAAAGTGGGTTCTTATTTTGTATAAGAAAGTGAGTGCTGGAGAGACATTATTTCTATGAAATGCTATTTAAAAATGAAACAGAATAACTACCACTATATTATGGCATTTTAAGTAAGACAATGCTATTTGCACATTTCAAATCCATTTCATAACATCTCCCCTGCATTGCAGGTTGCTGTGTAGTCTCAGTAGTCACAAGAGACCCTTGGGTTTTGGTTTAGATGGTGTCGCTCTTCTCTGCATTTTTAAAGTATAAGTTTTTTTGGCAACACTATATTTAGGATCTAGGGGAATACACAGAGAGGAATGGAATCTACCCTCAGGAGCTTATGTTTTACCTCAGACTATGAGACACTGAGAAGTTATTGCCAGGAAGAGATCCCCATTTGCAATTCTTTCCTTTAAAATTTGGTAAAACAGTCAGATTATGGAAAGACATTTTTTAAAAGATAATGAGAATAATGCAAAGATAAACAAATTACAACTTAACTTTTCTCTGCAGGGAACCAGGAAAACCCATTTTGAGTCAACGTCTTTTCGCATAAATCTGCGGTCCTCTGGCGCCACCTGGAGGCAGTCTCTGTCTGGGAGAGGAGGAAGAACAAGGAAGAGACAGCCGTTGGGTTACAACTGAGCAATGGCTTCGCTTCCATTCATCCTCATCACTTTGTTTTTCCCACTAGAGAGTTGTAATCTGTTTGTTAAACTAGAGTTTCTTCTAACGCACAGATTCTCCAAGCAGAATATGGTTGAGTAGAAGTGCATATGTTCATCATTAAGGAATATGCCAGGTATTGTTCTAAATGTGCTTGGGCAGATAATTCTGTGTTTAAATACAGTTTCACATACAGTATAATTTTTATATTTGTAAAATTTGTGAAACCGAAAATTTTATGACACATTGTAAAGTAAAGCAAAATTTCTTTGTTAAATCCACGGACAAATAAATGAATGTCTGAATTTCCAGGATTTTATTTTATTCATTTTTACAATATATCTCATTAAACATACACTTTTTTTCCCCACTGCCTTCTTGGGAGCCCTTCTATTCACAAAGGATTTTAGGCAGTTGTTGAACTTGGCTAATGTTACAGATGGAGGGAAAGGATCGTGGCATAATTTTCCTTTAGGAAAATGTGCACGGTCCTTTGCCAATGACTATAAACCTTTATATCTGGTTGAAAGCTGCTCTTGCCCTCTCAGGAGACTTCCTTGAATAGCATAATACATAGTGCTCACATGAATTTTCAACAAAATGATTTTTATTTTCTGAAATAGATACTGGGCCTCCATTCATTATCTGGTTTGAAATTTCAGGATCTCAGGCTAGCACAGATGCACTCTGCTTTAACTCAAGAAAGTCCCTCGGCCTCCTTTCTGGAGAGAAAGTAGAATTTATAAATAGCACAATGATGTCATCAACTTCAACTTCATTATGTACTGAAGGCATTAAATTCGATTTTCTAAGATAATGAGAAAATCAGTATTCTGGATTATTCAATATTCTACTGTACAGAAATTTACCAATTTTTAAAAAATTAAGACACAACAAATACAATTGGTAATATATGAAGTATAATAATATTTTCTTGTTGATTGTGTATTTTCAGCATCTTTTATCCCCTTCGTAATCGCCGTGCACATTACAATGCACGTCTAAGAAGGTACACTGAAGGCACAGGAGTTACAGTGATCTGAGATTTAGCTAATTGAAATCAGCTATCCTAGAAAGGGAAGATTGTAAATGAGGATATTTATAAGAGTTGTTATTATATTAGCTATAATTAATACTACAAAGCTATACAGGTATAAAGAGATATTTAATGAGAAAGCTATTTCTCATTGTTTCCTGTTTTGTACACACGTGTGTGTGTGTATAGTATTAGTTTAAAAGTGTATCTAAACTTCAAAGGTAAGTTCCTAGCTCAGGGATAAGGAAGGGCAATTTTTTTTTCTTTATGAAGAGGGGCATAAAGGAGAAGTATATGTAATTAGAACTCTTTTTTTTTTTAATTTTTGCAGCTTTTGGCCGGGGCTGGGTTTGAACCCGCCAATTCCAGCATATGGGGCCGGTGCCCCACTCCCTTGAGCCACAGGTGCTGCCCTAGAACTCATTTTTAAGCAACTTGCTTTATCAAATATTTGTGAAGTATTCATTCTCAGTTCACAAAGAAGCAACTGTCTTTTGCCACTCATTTTCCTTGATTACATAATACTTAATTAAAGTACAACAGCACGATAACAAATCCTACAAACAGGATAGACACGTTTGGGAAGAAACGCAGCAACTCTTAGTAAAAACCCCAGGGAACTTGAGGGGGCATCAGGAGTTTCCTGGAGGTGTCTCAGGGGGTATCTGCAGTGTGACTGGTGTGGCAAGTCCCTAAAGACCTCAGAGGGGTTCCCAGCCTCGGATTAGCGAGATTTCACTTCCAAAATGGTTGTAAACTGCAAATGCCTAGAGGCAAGTACTCGTAGTACTCTGGTAGGTATTTGTCCGTGTCTTCACACAACTTTTTATAAGCATCACATGACAGTAAATGTTTTGGTACTCTGCCAACTAACCTAAAACTATGTAGTAAAATCTTTCCATGTCATTGAATAAATCTGCATATCATTCCCCTCATCCATTACCAAAAGGGCAAAGATAGGAAGAAGGAAAACAGGTGGGTAGGGAAAAAAGAATAAGGAAAATGAAAAAGGAAAGAACTGCTTAAAATAGAAACAACTTTCCAAGATTCAGCAGAAGATTTTTCAGACACACGCTCTATGCCAGATCACGTAATCCCTCAGGGACTCAGGGAGAGAGATGACAAGATATGGTAATAGACTCGGATACCCCCACTGATGTGGGCTCTCCTAAGCTCAGAAATGAGCGTGACAAAATCAGCAATCTGCACTCTCTGGGCGAGGTGCCCTTCCTCATCCCCTCCTCTCTCTTCCTGTCTTCTCCCCTCCCTTCCCCCCCTTCCTCTTCTCTTTATCTCTCTCTCCCCTCCCCCTATTTAATAAGGATGCATGTAAGTCATCACAGTGTGCTGCACAGATCTAAGGGGGGTAGTTATTGAAGAATGTGCACATACCCAGAGACCCCCATTGCTGGGGCCCTGCCCTCACATCCCAGGAACCTTCTGTCGCCAGGGCATAATTTTGCCTATCCTCGTATTTCATACACAGACAATCACACAGTAGCAAGGTGCACTTTTTAGCAAGGCTTTCTTTAGCTTGACGTAAGTTTTTAAGCTTCCTCCACGTCATTGAGTGTGTCAGTACTTCCTTTCTATTGCTGTAGTATCCATTGTATGAACGAACCACAGTTCGTTTATTCAATATCTGCTTGATGGACATTCAGGCTATCTGTATTTTTCCTCTGTTATGTCCAAAGCTACTATGAACATTTCGTAGAAGGCTTTTTGTGTATATGTATTTTTAAATGTCATAAATATATGTATATCTAGAACAGAATTGTGAGGCCATAAGGTGGACATATCTTTACAGGAAATTGACAGATTTTCAAACTGGCCATATGATTTCACATCCTCATTAGTGATGCATGGGAGTTCTAGTTGCTCCATGCCCTCAGCATTTTGTGCTGTCAATTTAAAAATTTTATCTACATCGATAAATGCCAAATAGTATCTTATTGTGGTTTTATTTAGTATTTTACTGACAACTAATGACGTTGACCACCTTTTCAAGTGATTTTTAGACACAAATATTCAAGTGTTTTAACCACTTAAAATAATTGGATTATTTGTCTTTTTATTACTGAGTTGAAGAAATCCTCTAAATCAGCAGTTCTCAACCTGTGGGTTGCGACAGGTGGGCATTTGTTACAGGGCCACGGCATTAGGAAGGTTGAGAACCACTGCTCTAAATACTTTGCATACGAGGCCTGTCACATGCAACACACACATGTATAGTTTACAGATCATGTAGATCTGTTCTAGAGACGGGTATTACTAAAATTGTGTACATAGTATATGTATTTATATAGAGATAGGTAGAGTTTTTCCCTTTTTAATAAAGATACTGACTTACATTGATCAATTGATTTTTCCAATTTTCTTGCGTTCCTGGGAAAAATCCCAGTTGCTCATGTTGTACCATTATTTCTATTTGTAGGTGAATTAAATTTGCTAATATTTTGTTAAGGATTTTTTGTATTTATATGTATGTGAGGAGTATTTATATATTTGTCTGGCACTGGTCTAAGGGACATTCTGGCCTCATATGACAGACTGGGAAGTGTTCTCTTTTTTCTGTGTTATGAAAAAGTTTGCATATGATTAGTATTATTTCTCTCTCAAATAGTTCGATAAAATTCACCAGGGAAACCACTGGTTTTGAGGTTTTCTTTATGCGGAGGATTATAATTATGAATTTATTTTTTCTTGACAAATCTACTGGCTTCGAAAACCTTTTATTTCTTCTAGTATTGGTTTTGTTAATTTGTTATCTGTCAAGGAGTTTTTCCTTTTCATCTACATCATTGAATTTGGGGGCATACATTTATTTCTTCATGATGTTTCCTTATTGTCCTTTTAATGCCTGTGATGTCTACAATCATGTCTCCTTTGTCATTCCTGATATTGGTGATTTGTATTTTCTTTCCTTTTTAAATAATGGTCTTGCTGAGGGATTATCCATTTTATTAATCTTGTCAAAGAACCATCTTCAGGATTTGATGACTTTTTCTCTTTTAATTATCTGTTTTCTATTTTATTGATTTCCACTCTTTATTGCTTCCTTCTGTCTTCTTACTTTGGATTTAATTTATTCTTTTCTAGCCTTCTGAAGAAGTTTAGATAATTAATTTTAAACTTTTATTTTTTTCCAATTAAGCATTCACAGGTCCCAATTTCTCTCTAAGCACTGTTTTAGCTGAATTTCACAAATTTCAATATGTTGGAATTTTTAACATTTAGTTCAAAATATATTCTAATATCCTTCCTGATTTCTTTTTCACACCATGGGATGTTTATAACTGTGTAGTTTACTTTCCAAATATTTGAGGATTTTTAAAAAGGAATCTGCTTTCGAGAGGGAAGTAGCGAGGGGGGTGGGGAGCAAAATACGATTGTAAGAGGGACTTTACCTAACAAATGCAATTAGTGTGACCTGGTTTCTTGTACCCTCAATGAATCCCCAACAATAATAAAAAAAAAGTAACCCACTTTTAAGATAAATATTTTGTTTTAGAATAATTTTAGATTTATAAAGCTTTCCAAAGGCATAATTGATAGTTTCTTCATGCTTCCCGCCTAGTCTCCCCAAATTATAACATCTCATATGACCATGGCACATTTGTCAGTACTAAGAAACCAACATTGATACATTACTAACTGAAGTCCAGATTCAGATTTACCAGTTTTCCCGCTAAGGTCCTTTCTCTATTCCAGCATTCAATCCAATGACACCGCATTGCACTTAACAGCTTTAAAAAAATTTTTCTAACTTAATTTAATTGTCCTCAGACAATGTATTTTGTGTGATGTGAAATTTTTTAAATTTATTGAAACTTGGCTCAGCGCCTGTGGCTCAACAGGCTAAGGCGCCAGCCACATACACCTGAGCTGGCGGGTTTGAATCCAGCCCAGGCCCGCCAAACAACAATGACGGCTGCAACCAAAAAATGGCCGGGCGTTGTGGCGGGCGCCTGTAGTCCCAGCTACTTGGGAGGTGGAAGCAAGAGACTCGCATGAGCTCAGGAATTGGAGGTTGCTGTGAACTGTGATGCCACAGCACTCTATCCAGGGTGACAGCTTGAGTCTCTGTCTCAAAAAAAAAAATATTTATTGAAACTTGTTTCCTTGACCAGCAGATGGTCTGTCTTGTAAAATTCTATATGCTCATGAAAAGAAACTACTCTGAACTTTTTACACATGATTTTCTAGGAATACCAGCTAGTTATCCAGATCTTCCACAGTCTTCATGGCTTTACTAAGTTTTCATCTCAGTTCCTGAGAGAGGAGTGCTCAGATAGCCAGCTGCAGTTGCGACTTGTCTCTCCTATGAGGACCATCAGTTTGTGCTTCTGTAGTTTGAAGCTTTTGCTTCAGATAGACATGCACTTAGAATTTTATACTCTTAGTGAACTGCCCATTTTATTATTTAAAAATATCCTTCTTGTACTGGCACAAAAATAGAGACATAGACATTTGGAATCAAACAGAAAACCAGGAAATGAAACCAGCAACTTACAGCCACCTAATCTTCAATAAACCAAACAAGAACATCCACGGGGGGAAAGACTCCCTATTCAATAAATGGTGCTGGGAGAATTGCATATCCATATGTAAAACACTGTAACTGGACCTGCACCTTTCTCCACTCACAAAAATGGATTCAAGATGGATAAAGGACTTAAATTTAAAGCATGAAACAATAAAAATCCTCAAAGAAAGAATAGGAAAAATACTGGAAGATATCGGCCTGGGCAAAGACTTTATGAAGAAGACTGCCCTGGCAATAGCAACAGCAGCAACAATAAACAAATGGGATTTAATTAAATTGAAAAGCTTCTGTACAGACAAGGAGACAACAACCAAAGCAAACAGACAACCTACCCAATGGGAAAGGATATTTGCATATTTTGATTCAGACAAAAGCTTAATATTAGGATCTATACAGAACTTCAATTAATCCACAAGAAAAAAACCAACAATCCTATACATCAACGGGGAAGAGAGATGAACAAAACCTTCTCTAAAGAAACAGATGAATGGGTAGCATACACATGAAAAATGCTCATCATCCCTAATTATTAGAGAAATGCAAATAAAAACCACCCTGAGGTATCATCTAACCCCAGTGAGAATGGCCCATATCACAAAATCTCAAAACTGCAGATGCTGGCGAAGATGTGGAGAGAAGGGAACACTTTTAGACTGCTGGTGGGACTGCAAACTAATACAACCTTTTCAGAAGGAAGTATGGAGAAACCTCAGAGAACTCAACCTAGACCTCCCATTTGATGCTGCAATCCCATTACTGGGCACCTATCCAGAAGGAAAAAAACCCTTTTATTGTAAAGACACTTGTACTAGGCTATTTATTGTGGCCCAATTTACAATCGCTAAAATGTGGAAACAGCCTAAATGTCCTTCAACCCAGGAATGGACTGGCAAGCTGTGGTATATGTAAACCATGGAATATTACTCAGCCATTAAAAAAGTGGAGATTTTGCAGCATTTGTACTAACCTGGATGGAGGTGGAACATATTATCCTTAGTGAAGCATGACAGGAATGGAGAAGCATGAATCCTATGTATTCCACTTTGATATGAGGACAATTAATGACAATTAGTGACATGGTGGGGCATGGGGCAAGGGGAGAGCAGACAGAGAGAGAAGAAGGGAGGGGGTGAGGGAAAAAACAAAATAAAGAAAAGAAAATAGTGACTAATTCTCACATAAATTGGATTTGATTTTAACTAAAGTACATTACTTAAACATTAATTTTTACTTCAACTTGTTAATATGTTGTTTAGGATATAGGATACTGCATCCTCATTTATTAGGGAAGTGTGTTTGTAATTTCCTCTTTGTAATAATACATTTTTTCCAATTTTAACATCAGGTGTATCCAGATTAAGTAGAATGATTTTGAAGTATTTCTTCTTTTTCTATTGTCTATAAGATTTGGCATGATCTGCTTTTTGGAATTATCTTTTATTTTTATTTATAAATATTAGTTGTCTATTTTTTTGAGACTTTGGGAAAAAAAATAAGAAGAAGTTAACAGATGACTCCATACTGAACATCAGAGTCAAAGCATTGTCTAATAGACATACTGTTATTTGACAAGGTGAACGTGACTTTCTTTGCATTATTATTATTATTGCTTAATACTTCATTGCAGCCTTCATCTGATTTCTTTTCTGAATGTATTTATCTTCTTTCATTCTTTGAGAGGTTTTTGTTTCTAGTCCTTACCTTAAACATTGCTATTGTTGTTAAATTTTAAGCCCTTTTAATTTTGTGAAGGCAAAAAGTGGAAACCTAATAAACACATGTATAGGTAAAAAAAAAAAAAACCCATAAAAATATCCTTCTGGTCTCCAGAATTGTTGCCTTGATGTTTATTTTGTCTAATATTAATACAGCCATTCTAGCCTTCTTAGAATCAGTACTTTCTTTCTTTTTTTTTTTTTTTTGAGACAGAGCCTCAAGCTGTCACCCTGGGGAGAGTGCCATGGCATTAAAGCTCACAGCAACCTCCAATGCCTACGCTCAAGCGAGTCTCCTGCCTCTGCCTCCCAAGTAGCTGGGACTACAGGCACCCGCCACAACACCCGACCATTTTTTGGTTGCAGCCGTCATTGTTGTTTGGCGGGCCCAGGCTGTATTCGAACCCGCCAGCTCAGGTGTACGTGGCTGGTGCCTTAGCCCATTGAGCCACAGGCACCGAGCCAGAATCAGTACTTTCTTGGTATATTTCTTCCATCCTTTTACTTTTACCTTGTATCTCTATATAGTATAATCTCATCCAGAAAACTATTGGAGCTTGCTTTTTTATTTACTCTGACAGCGTCTACTTTTTAGTTTCAGTGCTAATTTTTTTTATAGAGACAGAGTCTCACTTTATCTACCTCGGTAGAGTGCCGTGGCGTCACACAGCTCACAGTAACCTCCAAATCCTGGGCTTAGGCGATTCTCTGGCCTCAGCCTCCCTAGTAGCTGGGACTACAGGCATCGGTGCTAATTTTATTTACATTTCATGTGGTTACTGATATAACTGAGTATAAACTATTTGTTTTCTATTTTTCCCTTCATTTCTATGCTAATTTTTTCCTACCTTCTTTTTGATCAGCAAAATCATTTTTAGTACTCTATTTTATTTCCGCTACTGGCTTTTTTGATATTCTTGTTTATTAGTGGGTTGCATTAAGAATTACAATGTCCATTCAGTCTACCTTCAATTAATATTAAGCCATTTTATGCATAATGTAAAAACAGTTCAACTGCACAATTCCGTTTATTTCCCTCCTGTTCTACATCTCTTATGTGCCTTTTAAAATACATTTCATTTTTACTTATCTTATATTCCCACAAAACATTGTTGTTATTGTTGTTATTATTTTGAGATGGAGTCTCACTCTGTTACCTGGGTAGAGTGCCCTCGCATTACAGCTCAAAGCAACCTCAAACTCTTGGGCTCAAGCAACTCTCTTGCCTCAGTTTCTCATGTAACTGGGACTACAGGCATCTGCCAGGATACCTGGCTGGTTTTCCTATTCTTAGTAAAGATGGAGTCTTACTCTTATTCAGGCTGGGGCCAAACTCAGGCAATCCACCAGCTTCAGCCTCGCAGAATGCTAGGATTACTGGCATGAGCCACACGTCTGGCTGTGTTATTATTTTTGCTTTAAACTATGTATTACATTTGAGAAACACAAAAAAGTCTTATATATGCCCACACTTACCATTTTCAGCAATCTTTATTGCTTCCTGGGGGTCTGTGTTTTCATAGCATTGTTTCCTTTCAACCTGAAAAGGGTCCTTTACCATTTCCTGAAGTGATTGTCTACTGACAATAAATGTTCTTGGATTTTGCTTACCTAACTCTTTTTTTATCTTGCCTTCATTTTCAAAGAATACAATTTACTAAATATTGAAAGACAAAGTGTTTAGTATAGAATGAATAATTTTTCATAATGGTTCTTGGGCCCCAAATCTTTTGTTTCTTATTTTATTTTACTTGAACACTATACACTGCCATATTAGTCTCCAGAATATCTATATCATGGTATACTTCCACTAGCAGTTGAGAAGAATTATAAACTATTTCCCTTCACTCTGGCAGTGTTTGATACTAGTACACTTCTAAATTTGTTGAATTTTTTATGTTTGCTGATCTGATGGGTATTAAGTGAGATGTAATTATTGACAATTTACATTTCTCTTATTAATTATATATCTAACATTTATCGAACACTTATTATAAGCTAAGCACTATTATTTATACATTATTACATTTGATCCTGATAAATGTGATAATGATAGATTTACTGAGTAAGCCCTGTGACATTTTTTTTTTTTTTTTGAGACAGTCTCAAGCTGTCACCCTGGGTAGAGTGCCGTGGCATCACAGCTTACAGTAACCTCCAACTCCTGGGCTCAAGCGATTCTCCTGCTTCTGCCTCCCAAATAGCTGGGACTACAGGCACCCACCACAATGCCTGGCTATTTTTTTAGTTGCAGCTGTCATTGTTGTTTGGCGGGCAGGGCTGGATTCGAAGCCGCCAGCTCAGGTGTATGTGGCTGGCGCCTTACCTGCTTGAGCCACAGCACCGAGCCCCTGTGACATGTTTACATAGAGAAGATAGATAAAGATAGCGTAGATACTATTGTTATTTCTATTTTACAGATGGGTGAAAGTATAGCTGTAAGTATATTAGCAATTTATGGAAGATGCGTGGCAAGTCACAGAACTTGGATCTAAACACAGGGATCTGAGCACTGGGATCTAAATAATCAAGCTCCAAGGTCTAACCTGCCATATTGCCCTCTCTACCAGTAAGATGAGCATCAATTATTCCCGTTCTAAAGTTGACTAGCCCGTGTTTCTGATAGTTTGGTAACTTGCCAAAGGTTGCCCAGCTTGTAATTGGTGAAACCTGCATTCAAACCCAAGTCAATTTGCTTCTAAAATCTGTGTTCATCTGAGCAAAAGACTTGGTTGATGAAACTCTAAAACTTTGGACATAACACTTCAGTCGTGAACCCAAGCTAAGTTGTAGATTTGTGAGCATCTGAACATTCATGCGTCTATTCATTTGTACAATAACAACTTCCTGAGCACCTGTCACAGACCCAGAACTGTTCTAGGTGCTGCAGATTAAACAAGGGACAAAACAGGGGCTGACATCCCAGTGAGGAAAAGTGAAAACAAGCAGATAAATAAGTTAGTATGTGGTGTGTCAGAGGCGATGAGTGCTGCGGAGAGAAGCAAAGCTGACGGAAACAAATCGGAAGAGCCAGGGTCGAGTGCAGTCCTTAAGAACTGAGGAAGCCATCCACATGGACGCTGAGGAGGAAGGCCAGGTGGGTGCACAGCGCAAACGGGGCACCCAGGCAGGCCCTGGCCTGGAGTGTTTGAGGACCAGCTGGGCTGAGGCAGCGTGAGCGAGGGGGCAGAGTGGCTGCAGACATGACCAGTGCGCAGGTAGGGCAGGTTATGCAGGGGCCTATGGGCCCTCGAAGGCCTCTGGTTTCACTCAGAGTAAGACAGGGAGCCTCTGAAAGCTTCCAAGCATAAGGGGAGCGGGGAATGTTGTGACTTATGTTTTAATTTAAAAGGACCATTGGCTGCTATGTTTGAACATCCACGGGGGTGGGGCAGGGAAGCAGGAATCTCTAGGACAGGTGCAAGTGTCTTTGATTCGTTATTCAAAATGCTCTGTTCTGAGCCCACGTCTCAGTCCATAGGGTTTAACTTGTCGGGTGAGACTCATGTGCTAGCCAGCACGGAGTCCCCACGTTAACCCCTGCCTCCTCGCCTCGCCTCCAGCTCTGCCTGCTGGCTGTCTACAAACCCAGATGAAGGGCTCCCCCACAGGCTGACTTCAGAGCCAGCTCTGGGCACCCAGCCCCCTGCCCAGACATCAGAGCCTAGTTCCCTGTAGGCAGCCACCACCAGCAGGGGAAAGCGGGAACCCAGAGAGAAGGGAACTTCATAAATCAATATTCCTTATTTGAAAAGAAAAAAAAAAAGACATATTCACAGGGTTTCCTTGGATAACACAGTTTTTTAAACTGGTGGGCCACTACTAGCCTGCTCCCCCAGTCACAGATGGGCACCAAGGAGAGTGGGGCCACCGAGTAAGCCCTGGAAATGTTACATAGAGAAGTGAGGAGACAGGCCGTGTAGACTGTGACAGGCCTGGCCCTGGAGAAAGGCCTGCTAGAGAAAATGTGGAGTTAATGAGGATGAATGGGCCTCATTTCCTCGCTGTGTGTATACACGCGCACACGACCCACCCGGGTCTGAGAGATGAAACGGATGTCCTGCCTAGAATTTCCTGAAGCCTGGAGGAAGCTGTCTGGTGGGTGTAAAGTGGTGTCTGGCAGGTGACTACTGTGGCTGAGTGGCAAGGCCTGTGATGGTCGCTGAAATATTGAATGACTTTTCTCAGACATAATATATCTTCATAGAGCTTGGCTCAGAGTCATCCTCACAAATGCTTGATAAGTTATAGACTGTGTTGTAAGACGTAACCCTTCACTCCCTGGGTGAAGGGCTCAACTACAACTTGAACTTTACCTAAGAAACGCAAACAACATAACCTAATTGATCATTTGTAGCCTCATAGTAATTTGAAAAGTAAATTAATTAATTAAATAAATAAATGAAAATGGACAGGGAATCTAAAAATAAAATTCTGGGCAGGGGACCTAAAAAACCAAAACAAAACCTCTTTTGAGGAGTTTTGCTCCAAAAGGAAGAGTAGAAATGTGATAGAAGCTGGGGGGGGGGAGGTGCACTTCCGAAGGAGAGTGTGGGCTGCACGTGGGTGGGTGACGTGAGGCTGTCACTGCGTCTGTGTGCTGAGGACGCTGCTCCAGCAGAGGGGGGACAGTAATGACGCACGGGATAAAGGGGATAGTGGCATTCCGGAGTGGATACAGAGGGCTGGGACAGAATGGACAAGGAGCTTGGATGTCTTAGTTCACAGTCTGTTCATCCCCAATCCTGGGGAAAAGGCCGATCATTCAGGCTCGGATGCAGACGTGATGATGTGCAGCTGCTACCATGGCGCCTAAGAGAACCTCGCACTTGGCTTCCAAGAATCTAACACGAGCCTCGTCGCTGCAGTGAGGTGGTTTTCCCTCCCACATGCAGCTGCAGGGTTGCAGGCGTCAAGTGACAGAAAGTTGGATTTCAGCAGGGTTGGGATCTGCCAGGCGAGTGCGAGGAAGGGAGAGTGGCGTCCACACTGAGGGTGGACACAAGGGAATGTGTTGAAGAGGACAGGCCGAGAGATGGGGGCGAGGCTCAGATTCTGCTCCCGGAGGGTGCTGGGGCAGAAAGGCTGACGTTGGACTGCCTCAGAAGGGATCTCCCTTAAACGTGTAGTATGTAATTAATGCAACGCGAAGGAACACAGCGCGAGGGTACAAGGGGGACGTGTGGAATGCAGCCTACGGCTTCTAAGGACGGCTTCCCTTCGCTCCAGCTGCCAGGCCGGTGGCGACCAGTCCTCGGCTTCAGAGAGGAGCGAAGCTATCAGCAAGGTTACCAGATGGCTCAGCCCGGGCCTGCAAGGCTGTCCTGGGGCTCTGGACAGGGCCAGCTGTGCTCCCCAGCGAGGCTGACCCTACAGTCGGGACATCACTCACACACCAAACCCAGCACCCGCCACCCTCCCTTCGTGGGAAAAGCTTCTCAGAGGTTTCTTCCTTGTCCCCACTCAGGTGTGAACCGCAGCGCCTCCCTCCCCAGCCCCCACCTGTCAGAGGAACCTGAGCCGCTTTTCCGCTTCTCACTCCGCCCCGCCCGGGGCTCCTTTCAGGCCCAGAGCTCGGGTCCTTCCCTTCTTCCTTCACAGCACCTGGGGGGACTGAGCCGCTCTCCTGCTCTCCCAGTCCCCGGAGGACCCTGCACGCCAGCTCTGTTCCTTCCCTTTCTAGCCACTGTGGAAGATAAGTCTGCAGGTCTTCATGAGTTTAGAGGATTTAAGGCGTAACCCAAGTATGTAAGAAGCGTAACCGGTACAGCATGGATAACTGGACGGCACAGCCCAGAGCTTCTAGGGGCCCGACACACATTTCTATAACTTTGGTCTACTTTATGGTTTGTGCCTCTGCCCTCGACCCAGGAAAGGGAACTTTTACCTTTAGCAAATTCCCGAGGCTGAATCTAGCAGGGACAAACAACCCTCCCTCAGAGTCTCCTGAGAGCCTCTAGTTCCATTCCAGAGCCCAGGTGGCACAGATTCCTTCCCCGTAAATCAAGGTCAGTGTCGCCACAAACTGTAGTTACCGAGGCTCATTTTCTCACAGGGCCCTTGGTTAAGTTTCTTGAATTCTCTGGACCAAGATGTCCTCATTTTCGAACTGGGGAGAGTAACAGATGTTTGTAGGGTGGCTGTGACTTCTGTAAGCATAAATGTCAGTCTTCTTTCCCTGTTAGGTGCCGAAACCCGTCCCCCACTTCCCCTCCCAGAACAAAAGGTCTACCTGGCCCCACCTGAAGAGCTCAACTGGAAAGCCCCTAGCCCAACAAAGCCTTCCAGCAACCCGTGGAATCCCCATATGAAAACAAGCCCCCAACCACTCTCAGCGCAGCTGCCTTCTTGGCCCTAGTGGTCTCATCCCCTTTCATTAAACTTGGCCTGAACCTCTCCTGGTCTCTTCTCCAGGTATGCTGCCAAACCCCTTTCTTTTCTCTGGAGCACATCAGAATCACTCTGTAATGGCGCCCCTAAAACCACACAATCATTGTTTAGAATTGAACTGTTTAGAGTTTCCAAACACAGAGAGCCATGGAACTCAGAATAGAAGAGAGAGAGGAAACTGCAGGTGCTTTATGCTAACAAAAGTGCTGCGAACCAGACCTGCAGGCATCCCCAACCCTCGTTCAATCCGTGCACCAAAGGAAGCTTGCTCTCCCCTCTTCTCCTTACACCGCGGAGGGGCCTTGGAGTTGGTTGTTGGAGTGGCTGGATTCTATTTCCAGGCCTGCTCTTAGACAAGCTGGGGGCCTTCAGCAAGTTCTCCAGGCTCGGTGGGCCTGGTTCTCCCCTGGAAACTCGTGTGTGCCATGGTCTTCCTCACTCTAATACTGTCTTATCTCACTGTGACTCAAAACCATGCACAGGGATAGTTTAAATAAATGTTTGAGGTTTACATATGTAGCCAGCAAAATGTCCATAGTCCCTACCATCTTGTAACAGGGAAAATGGAGATCAAAAACCTACTTACAGTGTGAGGCTTGTCATGAAAGAACTATGGGAGAGTGCACAGAGGGAATCAGCCCGGAGAGAGGGTGCGAGGTGCTTTAGAGAACTAAAGAAGGTAAGTGTGGATGGGGCTTACAGGCGGGTGAAGAGGACAAAACTCAGCTCTCGGTGGCAGTTTTGGACTTTAATCTGAGGACAAGGGATGCCAACAAAAGAATTTAAAGCTAGCAACTGTAGAGGACTGGACGCCATGCTTGCAAAGGACAGTTACTGATTCTTATCACATTAAAAGGAAACGCTGAGAACAGGACAGTCTCCTGGCAAGCCTAGAGACGTTTCCTGACTTGGGGCAATCCCCCAAGTAACTCAGTGTTCCAGAATGAGATAAGGTCGGTCACTAACTAGCAAGCATGTGTTAAACAATGATGCCTAGTAGTTCTTCATGAGGGTTGTGGGGAAAGAACATGTGAGGAGAGCACGTGGCAATCCTTACCAGGCAACCCTCATATGTAATTACCTGACCTCTCCACACCTGTTTATGTCAATTTCCTTAACTCTTCACACCTGTTGTGTATAACCTTAATAAATAGCCGTTGTGGAGGGGGCTTGGGGCTAAGGTTAGCCCGCATCCCGCAAGCTTGAACTTCTAATCCGTGTTACGCCTGGTTCCTTCCTGCGGCGACCGAGACTGGGCCATAGGGGCCCCGACAAGCAACATAATTAGATCTGCCTTTTTAAGACAGATTCTGGCTGCAGCGTGTGCACAAGTGTGTCAAGGAAGGCTCCTTTATTAGTAACTGGATTAGAGACAGGGCGGCTTGGACCAGGGTTACGTCAGTGAGGCTGGGGCAACGAGGACAGGATGGAGGAGGAATAGCAGGCAAACCCGGAGGGACCTGGTGACAGGCTGTAGGATGAACGGGGTGGGCAGGTGGGTTCCGGCCGGCGTCACGGAGTTATGCTCTGAGGAGCTGGGTAGTGGTGGCACCATCTTCTGATATGGTATGTGTGTGCACATGCGTGGGGCCTGGTGCTGAGGAAATGGATGAATGGATCCCATCCTGGACCTCCTGGGTTAGAGTTTGAGCATCACCTGAGGGACCCAGACAGTTGAGATCTTCCATCGAATGTCGACATTGTATTCCGTGAGGGTGCTCCCCTGCCACAGAAGAGAAGCGGCATTTGTATTGTTTCATGGAGCAAATACTGTTTCTAGCTTTCAAAATACTATGCTAACTTTTTTTGTGTTGTTTTCTGTCTTTCTCAGGTGTTTGACTTTTTGTTGGTCATCTACGTTAGATCCGCATTGTGGTTTAACTGAGCAGTCCTTTAGTTCCTTTATGTTAATACAGTAGATCTTGAATCTATAGGGGTGACCCGAGCAAGAAGAATTCTGAACACTTGCAAGAGGAGGAATAGCCTCAACCTCCCCTTAGCTGTCAAATGTACTTAGTGATCTGACTAGTTATCAGTCAGTGTCGTCTGCTAGTCCACCCGTGGGTGCAACCCCGGGAAGCCCATCACGACCCTGGGCTGAAGAGAAGACCAGCGTGGAGCACGTACAGATTAGAAATGTGACGACAGAGACTAGAGGGCCGGGGGACGTGCAGCTGAAAATCATAACTTTGGAGGAGGGTGTGAGACCTCTGTGAAGTTCTCTCAAAGCAAGGCAGGCTTTGAGGATGATCTCCCTGTCTTCCTGGGATTCTGACTCTTGGAAACCATGGACACCTTTTACCCACAAAAGTGTTTGCTCCTTGCTCCTGGTTCTCGTGCCCTGGTTACACACTCAAGACTTTAGAATTTTCTTCTAAGGACGTCAAACATGCCATAGGCCCATGTAAAAGGTTTGTTCTACATTCAGGTTTTTCTATACTCAGTTTGGAGATAAAGTATGTCTTTTCCTGGGAGAAATCACAGGCTTTGGAGGAAGGAGACATGTAGCTTTGCCCTCACAGACTTAAATCATGAAGTGAGATAACAGTGACACTTGGGCAACCGGGACTCCAGCTGCAAGGCTCTACATTTTCAGGAATTTAGGTAATTCTGAATTCCGTTTCTCTGACTACCTGGATATCTCAGCTTGCCACAAGATGGCAGCATGCCGCAACAGAAGGAAGCTGATAAATTTCTTAGATAAACTTTCTTTTTCCAGCACTCAGATAGAAACACAAAGGGCTGGACCCCAAACTTGACAGAATTTTTCTTCTTGTTCCTATAATTGGAAGGGAATAAAGGACTAAAGCATGGAAGGAAGCGACACAGACAGGAAGAAAAGAAAGAAAGGGGGATGAAGGAATTGAGGGAGGGAAGGAAATTAAAAAAGAAAGTAAAAGAAAAGGATTTCATATGCAACTAAAGAAAATTTCACATTTAACTAAAGAAAAGAAAATAACCAAGCTGCTAATGTAGGAAATTTCCGAGAGAGGAAACCACATTTAACACAGCTTCGATGTGTGAGTATAAGACAGACACTTGACCTTCTTATAACAGCAGTTGTCTCTTTGGGAAACTACTAGAATGAATTTACATTTTCAAAAGTTTCTAGTCCTTTTAAGTAAGTCTTACATTAGCATAATTGTCAGCTTGTATTCCAGACTGATTTTATTCAATAGCCTTCAAAGTGGTTATTCACATTAGCTTCCATGTTTAACAGTATGGAAATAAGAGAAATTATTTAAGAGTAGAACAAACTGTGCTCAGACACACATTGACAGCAATGCCTTCCTGTAAAAGGGTTGCCTTGAGTTGACCAGCCATTGCTTACTTGGCCAACCATAACCCTTTCAGTGAGCTGGTTGCTCCTCAGTCTAGTTAATTAGGCTTAGCAGAGAGTTCCAGGGTTGGAGAGATCTCAGGAATGGTGCTCACCTCAGGCATTGAGTTTTTACATCATGGTTTTGCAATCTAATGACACTAATGACATTTGGACCAGATAATTCTTTCTGAGGAAGCAAGAGTTGTTCTTTCCATGTGTAGGATATTTAGCAGAATCACTGGCCTCTACCCACTCGATGCCAGTAACCCCCCAAGTTGTGACATCCAATAATGTCTCCACCCATTGCCAAATGTCTGCTGAGGAGCAAATCTCTCCCTTCCTGCCCCCCCTCACTTGAGAATCACTATTTTAGATAAATTCTAATTAAAGGAATGAAGGCAATCCTAAAAGTTTTGTCGTAACTGTCCTGTTCACAGGCGAAGTTCTTATTGAATCATCAGGAAAATGTGTGTTCTTCAAATCCCCATTGGAAGTCACTAAGCATTGATTCCAGGCATAAAATGTCCTTGTTAGAGCCAAGGTAATGTTCTCTCTATGGAATAGAAATCAACAAATATTTATTGTGAATGTACTATTGGGGGAAAACCTACACCAGGCACTGTAGGGGATACAAAGCAAGGCGTTTTTATGGAAATAAAAACGAGCACTGTTTCTATTATTGAGATATCTATTTCTGTTCATCTCGTTTAAACTTGGCAGCATCTCCAGGAAGAAATATTACTTGCATTACTTGTATTACTTTTACAGATGGAGAAAGTGAGACTGACAGAAGGTCCATCAGCAGCTCAGTGTCACATTAATAGTAGGGAAAAGGCGACCTGGCGCCAGCATTGGGGGCTGCGTGTGGTCTAACAACGGACACTTGAGGGTCTTATCATCTAGTGTGAGAACAATGAACGTGCATAGAAATGTTGTCTCGTGTCATAAGGCCACACATGGTTTAATCCAAAAGCCTTAAAAATTCTAAGATGCCTTCCTGTAGACGAGAGTGGTCTGAGCCATGAGGAGGATGTGCTGGTCTGGATCTACGTGTCTTTAAAGAAAGGAGGATTAGCGAGATGGGACATAGATGCTGTTTCAGAGGAAAAATCTTCGATGGAACAGGAGGACGAATGAGGGTGTTGGTAGAATAGGGCAGTGTTTGAACCGCCTGTTTGTGTTCTTCCCAAAATTCATATTTTGAAACCACAGCCCTAATGTAATGGTCTTGGGTGGTGGGGCATTTGGGATGTAGTTCGATCATGAGGGTGGAGTCCCTAACCCCTCTCTCTTTGCTCTCTGCCATATGAGGACACAATGAGAATGCTTCCATCTATACGGGGGCCAAGGCCATCACCAGACTCAGATCTACTGGCACCTTGATCTTGACTTCCCAGCCTCCAGAGCTTTGAGAAATAAATGTTTGTTTTTAAGCCACTTGGTCTGTTGTAATTTGCTATAACAGCCTGAATGAAGGAAGCTAGAAATGGCTAAAAGGAGTCAAAGACCCACTCTGAGAAGGAAGGGTAGTATGGGTTAGAAAGAGAGGACGACCTTGAGAATAATCAGATGGAATACATTGAGAGGCCAATATAGTAAGTTTTGTTTAGCTCAAAATTTTAGAAATAGGAAAATTTGGTGGAAAAAAAGAATTTAAGGCCAGGCAGGGTGGCTCAAGCCTGCAATCCTAGCACTCTGGGAGGCCGAGGTGGGTGGATCACCTAAGCTCAGGAGTTAGAGACCAGCCTAAGATAGAGCAAGGCCCCATCTCTAAAAACAGCAGGGTATTGTGGCAATGCCTGTAGTCCCAGTTACTTGGGAGGCTGAGGCACGAGGATCACTTGAGTCCAAGAAATTGAAGTTACTGTGAGCTATGATGCCACAGGACTCTACTGAGGGCGACACAGTGAAATTCTGTCTCAAAAAAAAAAAAAAAAAGAAAAAGAAAAGAAAAAGAAAAAAGAATTTGGATTTCTGAACCTCCTTGAACAGTAAGTTGTGGCCAATATTAGGACTACATTCTTATATCTTAACTCTGGCTAACGCCAAGGAGGGGTTGCTGTCATTAATGGGGTCTGGGTTCTCTAGTTTCACCAAAACCTGTGCCATGCCCTATTCTTTTACCCTCCCCCTAATCATTTGCTTAACCCCAATGAACAGTGGAATTCATGATCTTAAATTTAGAAAGGAGTGTTTTTCAAAAGATTAATCCCATAATACCAATTAAAAATCTGCTAAAAGGAATTCTAATAGTTAAGGGTCAACTGCACTTCCAACTTTAGAGATGAGAGACAAGAGTTAATCCTCGATTCAGTATTTCCCCATCTAAGATTGTTAGATAGTGTTTCCTGTTATTCCCGTCTTTTCTACGGAAATTCCCCCTGGTTTGTTTATCCTTTTCCTGTGGCTATGAGTTTAAAACTTTTCATCACTGATATTGCTCAAGGCTGGAGTTGATGTTGATTTTCATGTCTGTAAACCGTGAGCATCTCAGCACTGTGCCATTTCCATTAGTCAGGCCTGCTTTGTGACAACTCAATGCAACAACAAATATTTCTAAGGGCCTATGATATTCCAAGCCCTGTTCTAGGAATGGGAGAAGTGGCTGAATGAAACAGACAAAGCCGAGGAGCTGATAATCTTGTGGGGGAGACAACATTGAGCAATGAACAGAATAAATAGGTAAATTACATATGTTGGAAAATGATGCCTGCTAAGGAGAAAACCACTGAGTAGGGTAAGAGGGCTGGCAATAGGAGATTTACAATATTAAGAAAGGCATGAAGTATAGGCCTTGTTGAGAAGGTGACATTTAATTTGACTTGAAGGAGGTTGTTGTGGGAAATTACCTTGATGCAATGGGAACCTCCCATAACCAGGCAAGCTATTCTGTTATGGAACAGAGAGGCTCATAGACCAAATTAGGATGCTCGAATTATACAATTGTCAAATCAACCTAAAACACATGTGAGAAGCAACAGGAAAGAAATAGGATAGACTGACGCACTTATCATAGGTATAAGCATGTAGAAGGCCCACAGGATGTGAATTTCGGGTTATACCTTGTTAATATGCTACTCTCTTTCTCCCCCATCTCCCACCTTGCCTACTGATAGTCTGGTTACAAGGACCAGGTCCCCTCAGCACAAAAAGGTGCTGGGGGCTAGCGTGCAATTGCTCTATCAGAGAAACTCAGGGCTAAGTATTCTTGGCCAATAGCTGTGACTCATACATTACTGGGCTGCCGAGCAGCTGTGAGCCTTCTCCAGTTCTCTGGGGCAGTACACACATGGAGTCAGTATAAGGATCACAATACCCATTGCAATGTGTGGCCAGTTTGGGGTGACACACTGTCCACCTGGAGGTGGGATGACCCATACCTTACTGTTAAATATTTGGTTCTTTCACACCTGTAATCCTAGCACTCTGGAGGCTGAGGCTGATAGATTGCTTGAGCTCAGGAGTTCAAGACCAGCCTGAGCAAATGCAAGACCCATCTCTACTAAAAACAGAAAAACTGAGGCAAGATGATTGCTTGAGCCCAAGAGGTTGAGGTTGCTGTGAGCTATGACACCATAGCACTCTACTCAGGGTACCAGAATGAGGCTCTGTCTCACAAAAAAAAAAAAAAAAAAAGAAGAAAAAATTGGTTCTTTCATTTCTTTCTTCATAGAGCTAACACGCTTCATTATTTCATTTCTAAAAAAAATAAAATGTTTCACTCATTATTGCTATCTTTAGCATATCTTATGGGGAACTTACTATTTTTAACCTATCTTAGGAGTTTTATGTATCACAATGTTTTTCTAGTTTTTTAGAGCAGAATTGAATATTCTTAACTAATGTCCTGGATACTCATGATAAAGGTGAAGGGGTGATAAGGATGTCAGAGGGAAGAATACCCCAGCCAGAGGAAGTAGCAAAGGCAAGAGTGTCCCTGGCATGTACCAGGCAGGCAAGGTAGCCTGTCTGGTGGAGTGCGTAAGTGGACAGTGGCAGGAAAGGTGGTCCTTTTGCTGGGCCTTATGATTGTAAGGTGTGTGTAAAACTAGCACAGATTAATCCTTCCTTGAGTTACACAGTCAATCCTTGAATAACGCAGGTCCGCTCATATCTCTGCCACCCCTGGGAAGGCAAGACCAGCACTCTTCAGCCTCCTCCCCTCCACCTGCTCAGTGTGAAGATGATGAGGGTCAAGATCCTTATGACCATCCACTGCCACTTAATGAACACCAAACACATTTTCTTTTCCTTATGATTTTCTTATTAACATTTTCTTTTTTCCAGTTTACTTTGTTATAAAAATACAGTATATAACACATGTAACATAAACATAGTGTTAATCAACTGTTTATGTTATCAGTAAGGCTCCCAACCTGTAGTTAAGTTTTGGGAGAGTCAAAAGTTACCCTCACATTTCCAACTGCGTGGTGGGTTAGCACCTCTAACCCCTGCCTTTTTCAAGGGTCGACTGCACAACCAACTTTATTTTTCCATCCTCTAGGAGTTACCTTTTACTGACAAGTAGGAGGAAAATCACAGGAGTGCAGTGTCATGGAAGCTAGAGGAAGAGACTGAGTTTCAAAACGAGGTCAACTGTGTCATTGTCACTAACATGACTTTGATAAAGGATAGACCGCAGGGGAAGCTGAAAATAGCGTGGAAGAAAAGGCCATTTGAATTAGCAATAAAAGATGTCACCGGTGACCTTCAAGGGACGCTTTTCAGTGAAGCAGCTGGGGCAGAAGTGGGAGAACTGGTGCTGCAGAGGAAGCGTGTGGGGAGGAAATGGATGCAGTGCTTCCTCACGCCCGTGGCCGTGGCTCACAGCTACCGACACAAGAAAGCCCCCTCCCCTGGAGGGCTGTGGCCCCGGCAGTCGAGCACTTCCCATCAGAGCCCCACAAACCCAGTTCCCACGTCTTAGGCTGATGATTAAAGTATTTCCAGCAAAGTCTACCAGATTCTTTGAAAGGCCTTTGAGATTGTTCATTCAAGTGAATCTATTTACTCATTAAATTTTTTTGTCTGAATGGAGGGAAAGATGACACTAGTAATTTTATTTGCTGATTAATACTTTCTCGGACATAAAGATCTATCATTTTTGTTCCAAAGATAATCTGCCTCTTATTTGTCTTTTCATGCATTCATGCCTTTATCTACCCATTCATCCACCATCTAGCCTCTTCTTCTTTAATTAGCTCTGTAACAGACAACTTTTCCTTTTCCCCAAAGCTAGTTTTTCCACCTGTACTTTGAATTTCACCTCCTGCCCCCAACCCCAGGACTTCCTTCCCTCCTTCCTTGCTCTCCTGGGGAAACTTGGAGATCAGTAAATCCCTTCTTATCTCTGATTTTCAATCTCTCCCTTTCCTGGATGAAATACAATCTCTCTCTTTCCTGGTTCCCTCTTTCTATCTTTATTTATTTATTTATTTATTTATTCATTGCAGTTTTTTTTTTTGGCCTGGACCGGGTTTGAACCCACCACCTCTGGTATATGGGGCCACTGCCCTACTCCTTTGAGCCACAGGCACCGTCCCCCTCTTTCTGTCTTTAAAAAGATCACCAGGTCCATCTGTGATTATTGCCCTTGGTCTCTCATTTGCTCAGAACTGAGTTCCTCGAATGAGGATCTGTATGAGTTTTTACTCCTGCCCTTGTCACCCTACTGAAATTGCTGTTTCTAAGGCCCAGGCATGCTCCTGTGTCTGCTCCTAACACCCTCATTTACTTATTACATTTTATATTGTAGCTGCCTGTTTTCTATTCTGTCTCACTCAATAAATTCAACCGGAGCAACGTTGTTTCATATGCACCTCTCTCCTCCGCATCTGGAAGAGTTTCTGGCTCACATTAGACACTTGGTGACTGTTGAATGAATGAATCAGTGGCCGACTGAATGAATGAATCCTTTTGGTGACCTCTTTCATGTTTTCCTTGGTAAAGCAGGTCCTCTTTTTTTAAAAACCATTCTTTCATTAGTTACTCAGACAATAGCCTCTCTGGTTTTCATGCTAACTCTCTGTTCTTTTGTGGTTTCTTACCTTTAATGATGCAATTTCCTAGGAGTCTGTCTTTGTTCCTTTCTCAGCACCACTGTCTTCTCTACCTGGGCAAGTTCATCCCTAGAAATAGCTTTAATGACAACCTTATCTGTTCCTCTAACCTGATTTCGTTTTTGCACTTCTGCCCATACAATTAGCTGCCTACTAAACACCTCCACTTAACTGTCTCACAGGGCCCTCAAGTCTAAAAGTGGCCTTCTCAGGACTCCTTTCTCAGCGAATGCTCTAGCAATCCATCTAGTTGCTAAAGTTAAAAATATGAGTGTATTCCTAGATGTTTCCTTTGCTTTGACCTGTCTTTATATTATTTTATGTTTTTGGAGACAGAGTCTCATTCTAATACCCTGAGTAGAGTGCCATTGTACCATACCTCATACCAACCTCAAGCTCTTGGGCTCAAGTGATCGTCTTGCCTCAGTTTTTCTATTTTTTGTAGAGATGGGGACTTGCTCTTGTCCAGGCTGGTCTCAAACTCCTGAGCTTAAGCAATCCACCTGCCTTGGCCTCCCAGGGTGCTGGGATTACAGGCGTGAGCCACCGTGTCCGGATCATCTGTCTTATTTAATTAGTTATTAACTTCTTTAGATCAGACTCTAAGATGTATCTAAAATGTGTCCTCTCCCTCTCCACTTCTGCTGTCACCCTCTGGGTGTCACGGGTGAGATTATCAAGTTAAGTTCATTAGGATAGAGATATCCTAATGAACTTAACTTGAGTCATCTCCCCCCTCCGACCCCTTCCTGCGTACAGTCACACACACCCGTGTCTGAGCACACGCAGAAAGCTGTGCTCAGGAGCCCGACTGTGTAATTAGATTCCAGGCCTTCTGGGCACCTGCGAGACAAAGCAGTTAGCTCCTTTCTGGAGAAAAGAGGAAAGATTGGGGAGGAAGCACTGAAAAATAGGGTGAGAATCATGGAATAACCTCTCCCTCCAAAGTCTCCCACCCCATAGAAAACTCTTCCTTTAAGAAGTGTTGTAAAATGAAATAGAACAAAAAGCAGTAAAAAGAAACTTAAAAATATCTTGATCAAGACAATTCTGCCCAAGTATTTCACGATCGCTATGAACTTCCCTGCCTCTCTTTCACTAACTGTACTGACTCTCCCTCAATAAAAACTTGTCATTACAAAATTGGAGCATGTCAACTTTCCTGCATCATTAAAAAAAAAGATCAAATGTTTGACAAGATGGGTGTAAGGCAGAAACTGCACAGCACAGACTGGGCCTGTGCCATCAGAGTGGAGGTGGAGACGGGCTTGGGTTCAAATGGCAGGGTGACTGGGCAGTGCTGGGTGCACTCCTGGTTTCTCTTGAACTCGGGGGAAACCACTAGACCCTTTAGTGTAGCGCAATTACTTGTTGTTTACCTTGCTTGTGGTGACACTTCATTACGACCATTCTCATTTCTATTCTGGGGAGTGACATGATAGGTGTTGCCACTAAACCACAGGGCTGGGAAGGGCTACAGACAAGTTAGCAAGTTTAGATTTTTATACTAAGGGTAAAAGGGGACCATTCGTGGATGTTAAACAGAAGCTTATAGGATCAGATGTAAGTGGCAGAAATAAGGATAAAAATAGCCAATATTTATTCCTATTTATGGTATGAGAGGCGCTGTGGGGAATGCTTTGCTGGGCTTACCTTGTTTACATTTTAAAACAGCTCTACAAAGTAAGTACTTTTCATTTTCATTATCTGCCATCACACTGAGACCAGAATTGTGACAAAAGACAAGATTTCTTTGCTAGGGAAGGCTGTGTTTTCCTTATTTAAATCTCTGCCATCCTGTCTTCTCTCATTTTTCACCAATGCCTTGTGTTTAATGGCAAAAAATGAAACGTGGTGAAAAATGACAGCTGTTTCCACACCCATCTGCCTTTTTCCTGCCTCTGGGCCTTCTGGGCACGTGCGGCTGGCTGTTGGGAAAGTTCTTCTTTCCACTGTAGTGGTTATCCCTACTCCTTCAAGGCTGCTCCATCATCACCTCCTCCAGCCCACCCTCTGCTCCTCCAGCCCATTCCCTGACCTGATCTTGTGAATTTTTTTTCTTTTTTTTTTTTGAGACAGACCCTGGGTAGAGTGCTGTGGCATCACATCTCACAGCAACCTCCAACTCCTAGGCTTAAGTGAGATTCTCTTGCCTTAGCCTCTCAAGTAGCTGGGACTACAGGTACCCGCCACAACGACCAGCTATTTTTTGGTTGTAGTTGTCATTGTTGTTTGGCGGGCCCAGGATTCGAACCCGCCAGCTCTGGTGTCTGTGGCTGGCGCCCTAACAGTGAGCTACAGGTGCCGAGTCTTGATCCTAGGAATTTAGCTTAGGTCTCCATCCACTCCCAGGCCTGCATCTTACGGGAGAGCTCACCAGCCAACCCTGAGTAGCAGTGAAGGAGTCTGGCCCTAGGCATCACCACAGGACCCGCAGCTCCAAATTGGTCCCCACCTGAGATTGCCACCAGTGTGTCAAATCCCCAAAGAAATCCCAGCTCCTCTCAGGTGCCCTTATTACTAGAGTGCCAAGAGCTGATTGCAGGGAATCAATTGCTGCTTCACATCCCAGAAACTAGGACCCTTCTAGGGCACCCCAAAAACTAGGACCCTTCTAGGGCATCCCAGAAACTAGGACCCTTCTAGGGCCTCCCAGAAACGAGGACCCTTCTAGGCATGCGTCCTCACCAGCTTCTGGTCAAGACTGAGAGCTTTATTTATTTATTTATTTATTTATTTATTTTTTGAGACAGAGCCTCAAGCTGTCGCCCTGGGTAGAATACCGTGACATCACAGCTCACAGCAACCTCAAACTGTTGGGCTTAAGAGATTCTCTTGCCTCAGCCTCCCAAGTAGCTGGGACTACAGGCGCCCACCACAATGCCAGGCTATTTTTTGGTTGTAGTTGTCATTGTTGTTTGGCGGGCCCAGGCTGGATTTGAACCCACCTGGAGCTACAGGCACCAAGCCAAGCATGAGAGCTTTACACTACCACCTAATTATACCATCTGTGTCAGACATCACATCTCATCAAACCCGCTCTCATCCAGCCGTGCTGTGAAACCAAGTCATGGGAAGACTCGAGTAAAGAAAAGCTCACTGAGGAGAGAGCCCCAAAGCTAGCAGAAAAGTCCCTGCCTGCCTCCCCCCACTCACGTCCTTCTCACTTCCTTCCCTCCCTGCTGTGGGTATCTCTACATGTGATCTATTACATGGAAACCACTGTAGAGAACTAAGATGTACACAGCACCATCTTTGCCACCAAGAGGTAATTGTCTAGCACAAGTAAACAGACATGGAAAAACAATTTGTTAAAATGTTATGCAGCAAAAGTAAGCAGATGGCGTGGCCAGTTGAAGGGAACAGTATGAGACATTGTATTGCGAAGAAAAGCCACAAGGGAGTCCAATCGGTGGCCTGCAGGTCACATGCAGATTACTAGAGGACAGTTTTGGTTATCTGTGGTGTCAGATACTGCAAAAAGTATGCACAGACTTTTTCTTATGCTCATCAGCTTTTGATATTGTTTGAGTACCTAATGTGTGGCCCAAGACAACTCTTATTTTTCCAATGTATAGCAGAAAAGAGAAACGGCTAGATCATGATGAGTCTAAGATCTAGTTCGGGAAGGCTTGACAAAACACTCTTCCCACACATGAGGATGCACATTTACTCCCAGGTCCCTTCCTTACCTGTCCTAGCAGAACACATGCCCAAGTATTCCTTTGGCAGTCATCCCAGGCTGGTCTTGGTTATAGATAGATGTGCACTGTGAATCGGAAGAGTGCCAAATGACTCCTTGCTCTATCATCCCTTTCCTGCATCTAGCTGACTGCTTTGATGCCTGAAGTTTCCAGATTAATTAGAATGGTTACTATGGGTCCAGCAACGCATGTCCAGGAGGCCCCATTATACTGCTAAGAGGTAACATCCACAGACACGTTAGCCAGGATTAGCCCACCTTTTCCCATTGGCTGGGTTTCAATTAGCTGTGAGTTGGATCCATGGGGAACGTGTCTCAAGACAAGTGCAATTTATTGAAAGTGAGGGGTTTGGAAGAGCTAGATCACAGAAGGAAAAAGAGTGATGGCTAAGAGATGGAAAGAGGTGAAGAGAAAAAAGAGGAAGAGGCTTAGGGAGGGGAAACAGACTCCTCCTACTTATGATTTAAGGTCAGGTGATATCTCTGGAGGTTCTCAAAAGAATACGGAAAAGTCATTCTATGGTCATAGAAATTTGGTTAAAGGTAGATAAATAAACTTAAAGATATGTTTCAAAAATTCTTCTCAGGTTCTAACTTCTGCCAATGTGCCTACAAATATTAATAAAATGCCAAAATATCAATAATATTGGTAATAATAGCTAATACCTATTAAGATTTGCTTCTTTTCAAGTACTATATAGTTTGTGCTCTACATATTGTAGTTACTGAATCCTTACAACCTTACAAGTAATTATTGTTTTATAGATTAAAAAGATGTAAACTTTTAGAAGAGGTTAAGAAACTTAGCTAAGGGCTCAGGCAGCAAAGCTGTGGCACTGGATTCTAATTATACTCCTTGCTTTGTCTCCAGCATAAAAACCTTAATTCATGATATTGAAGACATGTTTTGCAAGGGGTAAAGTTCTAAGGCAGAGGTTGGCAAACTTTTTGAGTAAAGGGCCTTATCAAAAATATGTTTGGCTTTGTGAGCCATACCACGTCTGTCTCAACTATTAACTCTGTTATAGTGTGAAAATATCCATAGGTGGTATGTAAACAAGTGAGTGTGGCTATGTCCCAATAAAACTGTATTTACAGAAAAAGGAGAATAACCTATTCTAAAGACATTGAAAAAGGCAAAAATAGAATAAGTCAAAATCACCCTTCAAGTGATAATAGTTGCTTATAAGAAGTACTAAGCAATATAGCTGGGCACAAGAGCAAAAAAAAAAAAATGTTTTTGTGACTCTATGCATTTTAAGGATCTCTGTTTCTTTGATGTTAAAGACCAAGTAGTTTGAAATGGGACAAGAAAAAAAGAGGATGTAAAGGATTCCTCCACCATCTCCTTCTTTTTTGCAGGGTGAGTATAGTTGAATTCTAGTAAAATAAAATGCATGTATTTCTCAAATGATTTAATTCCCTCTTTCTTTGGGGAGAGGACAGAGCATTTTATAGATTTAAAGATTCTTTCAACGTTCTTGAGAAAAATGCTTGTCTGGGGTTATTTCAACATCCCCTCCCAGACCACAGGGGAAAATCACATTTAGAAAATTAGCTGGAAGAAATAGTTTGGGATTGAAAGAGTTGAATTGCTAGGCCTGCAAGTTACATACTGACCAGATACTGTGAGAAAGTATTGTGGATATGAATTCTTTGGAGACATACAACAGTGAATTTCTCGAGACCTAAGGAGAAATGAAGGGTTTTGTTGTTGTTGTTCACTGTAGGGAATTAGACTTAGGTCTTATTTCAGGGAAATCAAGAGTAGCCCAAGAGAAAGTAAGTGTATTTGGAATACCTTGAAAAGTACTAAGAAGACTCCTTTCTCCATCAAAATATCTCCTAACTGGAGGCTAGAGAGTCACTAACACAGATTTATTTTTTTGTGTGTGATTAAATCTGTGCTTTCTAAGATTTTCAGCTTAAGTTGTAAGTGCCTTTGGAAGTATGAATGAGGGATGTAGGGTTGTATTATGGGCTCCATCCAGCCTCTGCCATATCCCAACTTGAAAGCTGGGACTGTTCAACTCTTTAGGCCTAAATGTCCTGATAAAATTCAAGTATGATAATAATAATGCCTACTTCCTAAATACATGAGGATCCAAATATTGCATAAATAAAGCATTTTGCTCAATGCCTAGTCTATGAGTGCTCAGTAAACCTTAGCTGATAGGACAGGCTGTGAGTACTGCTTTGTCAGCCATTATCACTCCGGCACATTTAATTTTATCAGTTTTATTTCCACAGCAATAACAATAGCTCCTTAAGAATATTGAACAAGCAAGAGAATAAGAAGTCTTTCTTGCTCTGTGAGGGGGAAATGAAGATATGATTGTGGGTCAGGCAGGAAAGAAGGACACTGGCACAAAGTATACCCAGATTCTAATCCTGATTCTACTACTTACTGTACTTGGCAAATTAACTTGGAATTTACTTAATTCTCTGGAGTCCAGGTTCTACTTATGTTTTTTTTTTTTTTTAAGTACAAAGCAATATGTGCCTACTTTCTAAAGCAGTATGTAGAATAAGATGAGGGGAGGATGAATGACTATATGATAAATAACACTTACCTCAAGTAGGACTCTAACATTTTGGAGCTCTCTTTATGTTATTTATTTGAGACAGGGTCTCTGTTGCATGGGCTAGAGTGCTATGATGTCAACATAGCTCACTGTAATCGCAAACTCCTGAGCGCAAGCTTTCTGAGTAGCTGGGACCCACAAGGATTTGCCACTTTGCCCAGTGAGTTTTTATGTTGTTTTTGTAGAGATAGTCTTGCTTGTTGCCCAAACTGTCTTAAACGCCTACCCTCAAACAATCCTCCTGCTTTGGCCTCCCGAAGTGCTTGTTTTACAGGTGTGAGCCACTGCTCCTGGCCTGTATTTATTGTTTATTTTTCCCATGTGAACTTAATCTATGGATATTTTTATTGGAATAATGCCACACTTTAAAGTTATTCGGCCTTGAACGGGAAGGAAATTCTGACTTATGATACAACATGGATGAATGTTGAGGTTGTTATGCTAAGTCAGTCACAAAAAGGCAAAGACTGTATGACTCCACTTACGAGAGGGTGAGGGACGGAGAGTAGTCAAGAGGCAGAATGCAGATGAGTGGTTGCTAGGAGCTGGGGGTAGGGGAATATGGGAGTTATTGGTTAATGGTATAGAGTTTCAGTTTTACATTATGAAAGAACTCTAAAGATGGACAGTGGTGATGGTTACACAACATTATGAATGCATTTAATACCACTGAACCATACACTTAAAAATGGTTAAGATGGTAATTTTTATGTTATGTGCATTTTGCCACAAAAAAGAAAAAGTTAACCTAGAGAGAGCTGTCATCTTCTTAAGGGTGAGGCTTCCTGGCCGTGACACCCAAGACCTGTCTTTATTTTTATTCAGAGCTATTGTGCTTTTCAGCAGCACTTTACAATTGTCCTCATGTATGTCTCCACATATTCTACTAAATTTTTTATCTGGGTATTTTATCTTTTTAGATGCTATGTAGATATGGTCTTCTATTCCATTTTATCTTCAGACTAACTGTCATTTAAAAATAAAACTTTAAGACACACCACCGGACAGACTTATACGTTGCAATAAGTAACTTATCAGGTCAGTCAAGGAAAGGCAAAGTGAATCAATTTCAGAACCATTTCAATGAACGAAATTTGTGCAGACACCTGTCCCTACCATTAAGTTACTATATTACCCACCAGTTACACAGCTTCTAAAATCTAAACAGCCTGACTTCACCACTATGTAATCTATGCAGGTACCAAAATTACACAGTACCCCACACATTTTTGCAAATTTAAAAACACCGCTTTTGGCATTTTTTTCTTGCTATTTGTAAGATTTAAATTTTTTTTACATAGTTGAAACTTTTTTCTTTTATAATATTTTCTCATACTTATATACACATTTTCTCTGTCTCGAGATCAGGGAAATATTTTTCTTTATTTAATTTTCAAAATTTTCAAGAATAGTATTTTTGTTGCTGAAAAGGGACTTTTCAAACTGATATTAAAGGTATAATGATATAAATAATATGGTATTGATAGAAGAAGCTACACATAAACCTTCCTATGTACAGAAATTTAGTCTATGATGACGCTGACATTTCCAATCAGTGAGGCAAGATGAATTTATCAATAAAAGAATAAAATCTTAATAACACAGAGAGACAGCTGTCATTGGACATAACAAAATACCAAAGCACAATCAGAGACACAGTTATAAAAGGATTTTGTCCTTATTTATAACTCCTCCACTGTCTTCTGTTGGGTGGGCTTAGACCCTGATAGGCCTTCTGTTTTGCTGAGGGTCTAGCTGTGAGGATACAAATGTAGAGGAGGCTGGATTGGTGGGAATAGATGGTTACGTGAAAAATAAAAGAGAGAATTAGACTTCTAGGGAAAGATCCTGCAGTGTGGAAGCCTGGAGCCAGCTGAGCTGGAAATTGGAGGGGAAGGAGCGAGAAGGAAGACTCTAGTTGGATAGAAAGTTTGGAGGAAGCAACATGGTGCTATCAGACATGCAAATTTCTGTGTTGAGAGCTGGGTCACCCTTCTCTGACTCTCCTGTGAAATGGTCATTACCAGTTGAGAAATCTATCCTTTTGGATATTTATACTTATTAAATAACCCAGAAATCCATAACCATTTTTATTTTTCCAGCATTGGATTACTCTTCCCTATTCTGACTGCACAGTGTGACAGTTGTTCCTGTTTGTGATTTTTGTGAGGAACAGTTTTATGAAGCAGATAGTTTCTCTTTCATCTATAGCTATCGACTATAATACGCCTGATGCTCATTTGTAGTTTGGCTGAAGAGGAGAGGGCACTGCGGAGTTCATTGGCAAATGTGTGGCCTCCACCTGTGCTCTTCCAGATGAATGCCACATTGTTGGTTGCTGGCTTCTTATTGGGTAGGTTTTGGGTTCTAATGTCACCATGTTTTAACTTCTTCCTGGGATATATCTGTATCTAAAATTACCTTATTTTTCTTTCCTTCCTTCCTTCTCTCTCACTCTTCCTTCCCTCCCTGTCTCCCTTTCTTTCTTTCTTCCTTTCCTTTCCTTTCCTTTCTTTTGATAGAGTCTTCACTCTGTTAACTAGACTGGATTGCAGTGGCATCATCAAACCTTTCATCAAAATGAAAGGTTTCTGTTAAGTAGCTAACCCTAGGTATAAGTTAGGAGACATGTGATTTATGAAGAGAAGATATTTACAATATTTGTAACTAATAGGTGATAATGTCTAGGAAATACAATGGATTTCTGCAAATGAACAACCACATCAACTACCACCCCAACAAATGAAACATCCTGAAAGAAAACGAAGAGCAAAATTCCAAGAAGCAGAAAGCAGAATAAACAGCAAGCAAATGTACCAAAAGCTGTCAGCCACTAATAATCAGTGTTTCAATGAAAACAATGAGAAACCATTTTATTCTCATACGAATAGTAAGTAATTAGAAAATCAGATATTAGCAAGCGTTAGCAGGAAATGAGAACCTTCTAGGACTGCGGTGGAATTGTTAAATGATGAGGCCATCTTGGAAAGCAGCCTAGGAAGAACTAGACATGTGCCTACACCTGATGCGCTGGCCATAGTTCTGGGTGTAACCCACAGCTAATAAGTAGAATTTTGGCCCTGCTGGAAAAATGGTTTTCAGGTCTCCTAACAAGGGTGAACTTGGCAAAAATCTTTACATGGTATTTGTACTGTTATATAATCTAGACTTTGATAGCCTTCCAGATGATGGGGCTTGGGAATTAGTTTTACCTTTTAATCCTAGCACTCTAGGAGGCTGAAGCAGGTGCCTGGCTTGAGCTCAGGAATTCCAGACCAGCCTGGGCAAGAGCGAAACTCAGTCTTTACTAAAAATAGAAAAACTAGTTGGGCGTTGGGGAAGGTACCTCTAGTCCCAGCTACTTGGGAGGCTGAGGCAAGGGGATAGCTTGAGCCCATGAGTTTGAGGTTGCTGTGAGCTAGGACACCAGGGCACTCTACCCAGGGCAGAAGCATGAGACTCTGTCTTCAAACAAACAAAAAAAAAAAATTGAGAAAAGGAATTTGTATTACCTTTCCCTGCCCCTTATTGTCCCACTAGAAATTTATCCATATTACTAGGGGATGTAATAGAGGATACTCATTGAAGTAATACACAGGGCTGCCGGGGTCCAGTCATAGGACGTGCATAAGTGAAATATGGTGCAGGGATCCCATAAGCTACTACGCAGCTGTTAGAAGAGGGTGACTGGCTGAGCATAGAGGGAAGCTGGTCCTCCCATACTGGCCGCATCCTCATGTTCAGAATCTGTGCAGCTATGATCAAGTTAATGATCTTGAGGTGAGGCAATGCTCCTGGGTTATCCAGGTGGGTCAATGTGGTAACAAGTTTCTTGGTCAGGGAGTGTCAGTAGGATCAATAGTCAGTAGTGGAAGATGTGATGAAGGAAGAGGTTGGAGTGAAACAAGGAAGGGGTCATGAGCCAAGGAGTGCAGGTGGCCTCAGAAAGAGCCAGAGCTGCCCTCACCTGGACTTGAGAACAGTGAGACAGATTTTGGACTTCTGATCTCCAGAGCTGTAGACAATAATTTGAAGCTACTAAATTTGTAATAAGTTGTTACAGCAGCAATAACCGATTAAGGCTTCATGTCAATTATGTTACAAAAGTAGCATAAGCATATAGTGTGGATAGATTTTAAAAATGATAGAGTTAAGTGAAATAAATTTTTTAAAAAGATGAATTTTTTCTACGTTTTTTTTCTACACACAGATCCAAGAACTGGAAGAATTCTATTCAGGAGAAGGGAATGGAAGTGGTGATTGTAGTAGAGTGAAAAAATAAAATAATTAAAATAATCTTGTGTGTCTTATACAGAACCATTATGATGAGATTATTAAGAAGAGAGAGAATGGCCAACACATCTCTGTATCTGAGACGCCCCATAACATGCCTCCTATCACATTTACAAGGAAGAAGGAAAGCCATGGAATAGAATTGGCTTCAAATTTATATATCTGGCTCTCCAAAAACGACTAAATAAGTAAACCCATGGTTTCTGTGACCACAAGGAAAAGGGAGAAAACACAATAGCACATCATTTATTGTGAGAAATGGGATTTTGACCACAGAAATAGATGATACTTAGAAACTAAATACTATTTATATCATTAAGCACAGAAATTAAATATTTAATGAAATAAATCTTTTTTTTAAATTATTTTTTATTGAGTCATAGCTGTGTACAATAATTCAGTCATAGAGTACAGTGTGCGGGCTTCACATACAATCGGAGATATTTTTATCAACCTGATTGATATAACATTCATGATATTTTCTCATTTACTATGTGAAAACAATTTTGATCCGTATTTGAAATAAATCTTTTCAGGGGGGTATAAATTACCAAAATGACTCAAGCAGTGGTTAAAAGACATCTCAGTTTGGTGCAAAACCAGAGGACTGATAATGTCCTCCAAAATCAAATCCTCGGGCGGCGCCTGTGGCTCAGTGAGTAGGGTGCCGGCCCCATATGCCGGAGGTGGTGGATCCAAACCCAGACCCGGCCAAAAACTGCAAAAAAACAAACAACAACAAAAAAAACCCACACAAAATCAAATCCTCCTGAAGCTAGTTCCAGATATTTTGAAAAAGTAGTTCACCAATATCTTCAATACATAGATGATTCCCGTGCTGTTTACTATGTTCCAGAACGTAGAAAATGATGAAAACCTTCTGGTCTACCCTTAATAGTAAGCACAGGTAAGTGTAACAGTGTGATAAATTAGGTGACCTATTTCCCGAGCATGTGCGTTCCACTGTGGGTTGGATGCCCATGGTCAATGCACCTAATAACTGGCTGCCTTACCGCTTCCCCTGTCAAACAGGTGCTTCATGAATGATGGGGTCAGCTCTGCCCTTCCCTCCCCAGCCCTCTCAGAGCTTCACTGTTGGGTTCGCCATTACATCCCCTCTCCAGCTGCAGGCTCCATCCCAGTCCAGTCTCTTAGCCTTTCTGATCCAGTATAGCCCCAGTCCTCTCCCTTCTACCTCTTCAGAGTTTTTGTGACTTTCATAGGTTCTGGACCAAAAGCAGTTGCACTGACCACTGAATTCCGACACCGCTCCCTAGCTCTCCAGGCTGCCCCCACCCCCCACTGCTCATCTCACCGCCCGCCCCTGAGGCTCCATCTTCAGGGGAAGGATTCTGCCTTTGTTCCTGCCAGCATGTCTAGTTCTACCCTGGGGTTTGCTGAGGGTGACATGGACACCTGGAGAATAGCAGGCAGCAGCTGCAAGGGATCTGAGAACCCTTTCGCTATGGATGTCGTCAATAGACTGACTATCTCCTACACCAGTGAGTTGTCCAACACACATAGTGTTGCTGTTTTCCCGAATGAACTCTTCTCAGTCTGGGTTCAACCAAGAGACAGAAACCACACAGCACTATAAAATGAGAGAAGTTTAATATGAAGAATTATTAAATTGTAATGGAAGAATTCCTATAAAAATATAAATAGAACTTTAAAGGGTATCCCAGGATTCAGAGTGCAAGGGAGGACAAGTTGGGAAGAGTGTTGCCCCCCTCCAGCTTGGGCTCAGACCTTGCTGCGGCAGGTGTATTGACAATCTCCTGGATGTCAGAGGAGATGTGGGTCTGCCAGGACCAGAGCTGGCCGGTGCTGCTGGGTAAATGGAGGCTGGTGGTCAGAGGCGGAGTCAGACCACTGCTGGGGACACATTGCAGGGCTGTGGGAAGGCGGTCATGGGCCCAAGATCGGGCCAAATAGTCTGGGCACATCGGAGGGGCAGGGTACACTGATGTCCTCCCCATGCCCAGTACCGCCAACCAATTGTGCCTCGGGACTAAGAAGAACAAAAGGGAGCACACCAGAACGACGAAGAGAAGCCCCCTTTCTCCTGCAATGCCTCCCCCCACCTGGCCACTACTAACGAAGCTTGACACGCTCACCGTGAAGGAGAAATTCTTGAAAGGCCTGGTCCACGTCTGCTGCGCAACTGCTAAAGGGATTTGGAACTGAGAGGCAATAAATTGAAACCTGGCCCAGCACTGCATATACATTTATTTCAAAGCTCTATTAATTCCTAGCTGATTTTTATTGTCATATATTTCTCAATTAACAGATATAAAGAGGATGACAATTAGGCGTGTGGGGAGTCTACAGGCCATTGATGTTAAATGTGAGTTCTTCTCCTTGACAATGTGGGAATATTCTGCTCTAAGAAGCCTGCGAGTGACGGCCACCTGTTGGCTTGATTTGAAAATAGCATTTCCCTGTCCATCTGTCAACTTTCTGGAACTCTTGTGGTCTTCACTCTAGTGGGAATCATTTGCATAAATTGTGATGGTAGCTTCCGAGTCCCTTGCCTATTACTTCTTGACCTTCTGGGTCCTAGCATGCAATTAGCCCCTGCAAACACCTGATCTTTCCTCAAACTACCTGTCTGCTTCTGTCAAAAAGGAGTCTGACCTTTTGCCCCTATTAGAAGTTAGGACAACTGGCTGAACGAATCAGGGAATGAATGAGTGTCCAATCCCCTGCTGCAGAGTTTCAAGGCTTATTACAAAGGACACATACAAAGCATATCGTCGTAAGTGCTATGGCCAAGAATGGCATCACTTTAAAATAACAGTTTCTTTGCATTTCTGTGTATCTCATTTGAAAACGGCGGTTTTCTTTTTAAACAAGTGGTTTCTACTTTTATAACTGAGCTCAACGTTAACTAAGCAATTTAAAATTCTGTGGCATGTGCATTAGCTGCAAGATTTTGTCATTAGACTGTACTCACTAGCAAACCCAAATGTGTAAGCATTGCAGGGACAGTCACTTGCAGGCCCACATGCTACATCACCTGGTCTGGAAGATAAAATCCATCTCGCATTGCATCTAAGAACACTGACCTGAATGACATTTTCCAGGAAGTAGGTGAGAATAGAGGAGAGGGGAAAAGGAGGGAGAATTAAGAGAAGAAGTTAGTTTCATTTAAAATGAAACAAGTAGGTCAGCTGACACTGTGCTAACCAAGCCTTCTCCCTTTGCAGGTTAAAATTTTACCTTAAGCTCAACTTCTCGGTAAAAGAAAAAAGGAGAAGGCAACTCTGGGATACAAATTGTGAAACCTGTCATGGTGATGTGATACTTTAATTTGGTTAAAATACATGAAAATCTAAGTCAGGACAACTTCTGGCTGACACAGATAAGGAGTCATGCTCAAGTGCACAGAAGCTTTCCCATGAGCCGCTTGTTTTTGGTTTTAATAAGGCTCTCTCTCTTTACATGGATTACCGGTAAATTCTTCTGCTAGTTTAAGGCTAGAAAACAAATGGGAACCTTGAGGTTTTTCCCCACAAGGTGGCTATTTCTAATATCAAGATTGTCACAGACGATTGGGGGGAGGGGAGCGTAGGGTGAGAGAAAGCATCAAATGGGTGTTTGGGGGCGGGGAAGTAACAAAAAGAAACTCACGCTTAAAGGAGACTATCCTTACAGGGTGTCGATGTGCACAGCAAAACAGCCTAACAAGCCGGTGTAGTAATTCAAGTATAATGAAATCCTCAGAAGTTTACTAGTCAAGCCTCTTTCTGTATAAATGAGGAAAGTGAGTCCTTGAGATTATAGATAGAGCCATGGTTCTCAACCTTCCTAACACCGGGACCCTTTCATACAGTTCCTCATGTTCTGCTGACCCTCAACCATAAAGCAATGGAAAATAATTTTATGGTTGGGGTCACCACAACACGAGGAACTGTACTAAAGGGTCGCAGCCTTAGGAAGGTTGAGAAGCGCCGTATAGAGGAACTTGCCCCAAATCTCATTCCAGGTTGCTGGCAGAGCTATGGCTAGGGAAGCTGCCGAGACTGTCCTTTTCATGCAAACATCGCTGAGCTTTAGAGATGATGTGGCACTTACATTTGTCATGTTGTATATTTTTAAGTGACCTAAGAGTTTTAGATCCCAGAGGATTATTTCCCATTTGGGATCTTAAATTGTGAATGTTCTCTCCTCTAACCACAATCTCCTTACAGGAGTTCTTTCCCATTTCTCCGATCCTACTTGTTTTCTAATCCATTAAAGCACAACTGTCCCATGACATGCGGCAAGCATCTTAGCTACTCTGTGTTTCCATTTCAAATAGGGTTGTTATAAAGAAGAAATTAGTTAATATATGTAAAGTACTTAGGATAGTGCCTGGGATGTAAGTGCTATAAAAATTTCATCTTTTTAGAGACAGCAATATGAGAGAGAGAGTTTTTTTGTGGTGGTTTTGGTTGTTCTATTCTGAAAAATTCACAACACCTGGGCCTGATCTTAGGTCCACTGGTGAAGACTGGCTTTAAGGTCCTGAAGTTAATCGCATTCTTAAGGACCTCATAGCGAGCACCATGGATGTGGGTCCCTGCAGGGTACAGTCTAGGAATAGAAAAGACTGAAGGAATTGCCAGTGTGTGTGTGGGGGGGTGGGTGGGGAGAAAGGGGCTAAGAAAGGTGGGAAATTAGAGAGAGGGTCCATTTGAGGACCCTGCAGCATCTTTTAGTCCCAACGAGTATGTGTGCGAGTGTGTGTGTTTCTGCTAACAGACAATCTGTACAGTTTTCTGGGTATCCAGATATGTGTGGTATTGTGAACAGATTGTGTTTTGATGCTCAGCTCTCTACTTGCTGACCTTCCATTGGAGTCAAAGTTCTATGCGTCCAATAGTTCACCAGGCATCTTGCCTTGAATGTCCAGCTATCCATTCAGCACAAGTTCACTTTTATGGAGCCACCTCTGTCCTAAAACCTTATTGATACTATTGGCAACACATTTCCTTCAATTATTCAGGCTTAAGATATGTACTTAGTTTTTTTTTTTTTTGAGACAGAGCCTCAAGCTGTCATCCTGGATAGAGTGCTGTGGCATCACAGCTCACAGCAACCTCCAATTCCTGGGCTCAAGCGAGTCTCCTGCCTCTGCCTCCCAAGTAGCTGGGACTACAGGCACC